>JAYJLV010071899.1:0-15544 GCA_036873485.1 Torymus texanus
TTGACCTTGAAGGTCATCGCCAAGGTCAAAATAAAGGTCACCACTGGATTCCTCGTTAAAAGTTACTATAAGAATAACCTTCAAATGTTGGAAAAGTATTTAATCATGAGAATTATTCGGGTGTTTCCAGACTTTTTGGACACCGTGTATACTGTAAGTCTCTGTACGTTCGTCGCAATGATCACGTATTAGTCTTTGTCGGGATTCCAAGCTGTAAAGACGCCTGAGAGACGAATCTCATTAATAAAGTCATATTACTTTATTGTACTGAAATCAATTAACTGCTTCAAAAACCCACACCTTGTGTAACTATGACGTGTGTATTGTGCGTGAGTAGCTCTCATTCCCTTTGAATCGAGACGCGGAATACGCTATAACTTAACTGGCGCTGCGGACAGGATACTGCAAGATTGCTGAAATCTGGATTCTTCTCCAACTCCAGGACGAAAATCATCAGGAAGGAAGCAACTGCTGTTTTAACCCCTCTGTCGCAGTATTCATATATCTAGATTGGATCCCACCTTCAAATAGAGATTCACCAGGAATCATCGAAGAACGAAGAAAAGTAAGTCTTTGGGATTCCTTTATATTCCCCTTAACCCCATCCTTAAATACGATTGACTTTACGCGGAAAGCAAAGTGGCAGAAGTTACACTAGAACAGTTCCAAGTTAGATTAGCTACATGGCGCGATGTCATCCCCATATACGAAGGAGGTACTAAACTCCTGTCACATCTTTTACAAACGTGTGACAAATTTGTTGTAAATTTAGCAACAAATGATAACGCGATATCATTGTTCGCCTTGATTAAATCTCGCATTCGTGGCGAAGCGTTGGATTTGATAATCGCGAATAATCCGGCAACCTATGCCGAATATAAAACGCTTCTAATTAACAGATATAAAGATCCGAGTTCAGAGGAACTGCTATTTAGCAAACTTAGTAATTGTTGGCAATTGTCAAACCAATCGTATCAAAAATATGCAGATGAAATTAAACATCGTTTAAATAGATTGAAGGAAAATTTACAATTGAATATTCAGGACAAAAATGAGAAAACTATATTAAAAACATTTTATGAAAATGTTGCAAAAAGTACATTCATTAATGGTATCAAAGAACCATATCA
The DNA here is from genome assembly GCA_036873485.1 of Torymus texanus. Classification (NCBI taxonomy): domain Eukaryota; kingdom Metazoa; phylum Arthropoda; class Insecta; order Hymenoptera; family Torymidae; genus Torymus; species Torymus texanus. Next base: position 1,131 of record JAYJLV010071899.1, read on the forward strand.
TTCAGATTTAGAACATTTTGAATTAGACGACATCGAAGCGTGTTTAACAAAATGCCGTAAACTCGATAATCATGAGCAACAAGCAGCTTTGCTCAGCTTTTCCAGACAACGCGAAAATAAAACCAAACAAAACGTTTATACACCCGGAACATCGAAAAACGCGAGTCCATTTTTATATCAACCGTGACCAGCTGTTATACGGACAACTCCCAATTTTTATCGGGTGAACCTTGGCAATAACAGTATTGGACGAAGTAATAATAATAGTAATAACGACCCACCCCATGCGCAAAATTTCCAACCAACGCCAATGTCAATAAGCACGAGAAATACTAACAAACGCGGTGGCAACCAAGCCAACAGATCGAATAATTTAACACCACAAAATAATTTTACGCCAAGACCAAATAATCTCTTTAGAAGTACTGGACCTGCAAATTTCATTCCGACATTATCAACAGGAGCAGGAAGAAGCAAATGAAGAAGAGACAAACTAACAAAATGAATTCCCTTTAGTGAATGAAGAAGTTGTCAATTTCAAAAACGAAGAAATCACCGATAATCTAAATTTTCAACAAATTTCCGATACAACCGAAACGACATAGTAAATTTAAATCAATTGGTAACTCACCCGACTTACCACATATAGTTACGAATAATCTCCGACTTAAAATTTTGATCCATTCGGGAGCCCCTTCATCCATTATTAACCCGAGAATAACGTACAATTTATTTTCTGAATTTATTTTCCCACATACTTTTGAAATTAAGTCGGTGCATAAACTGACAAGGAGTATACATGCACTTACCATTCCTGTTTTGTATGAATTCGAAGACAACACTCCAATAACATTTCTCATAGCACTGTCGAATGGCATTCGACATATGACTGACTAATTGGACACAAGGGTTTGCAAAACCTAGAAGCAAACATAAATTATAAAACCCAAATTTTTAGTATGCTTAAATTTGAAATAAACTATTTAAAAAACAAACCATACGAGTACAAAGTAGTTAAAGTGAATCATCACCAAGGAATGATATTGCCTATACGAACTGATCACATGAACAAAGAAGAAAAGGATAAATAACATCACTATGCCACAAATACAAAAATTGTTTTTATAATGAGAATGAAAAGCTGTCAGCAACAACTGCAGTCTCACATAACATTAGAACCAGAGATGACCATCCAATCTACGTTAAAAGTTTCAGGTATCCGTATCACTTAAAAGAAGAAATACAGAAACAAGTCAGCAAATTAATAAATGATGAAATTATTCGACCTAGTAATTCGCCATACTTATCGCCCGTCTGGATTGTGCCCAAAAAGGCAGATGCAAGTGGTAAGAAGAAATGAAAGATAGACTACCGTAAATTAAACGACAAAACTATTGAGGATAAATACCCGCTACACCAATACTTGCTTACCCGGAATTTACGAAACCATTTTATGTTACTGCCGACACGACAAATACCGCAGTAGGTGCTCTTCTATCTCAAGATAAACGACTCTTGTCATGCTACTCAAGGACATTAAATTCAGCAGAGCCGAACTACTCAACCACTGAAAAAATGTTACTAGCTATTGTAGGTGCATGCAGACACTTTCGACCATATATTTATGAAAGAAAATTTTATATTGAAACTGACCATAAATCATTGTCATGGCTTTGGTCTTTAAAGACGCCAAATTCGCGATTAATTAGATGGGAAATAAAACTCGATGAATATGACTATGAAATCAGATATAAAAAAGGTTGTGAAAATTATGTAGCCGACGCTCTTAGTCGTGTCGAAATTAATACCAAGGAAGCAAAAGCGGATGACTTGCTTTCGGTGGTACCTCAAACACCAGACGATGCGCCTGTCACTGCTGAAGAAATAGACAAAATATTTGAATACGATATGGCAACAGTCTACACGCTTAGGAGGATCTAGTCTTCTCTCTACCCATAACAGAAAAAAACATCCATTCTTTTAATTACAGCATAATAATGAAAACGGGAAATGACTATCAAGTAAAAACGAATAAGGACAAACTTAAAGTACAATACATCGTCAAAATAAATAAAAAGGATTGTGAAACTCAAGTACTTAAATTTTTTAAGAAAAATATTAAACCCGATAAACAATATGGTATTTATTTTCCAAACCAAGAAATAGAGGCCATTACCTACAGAACACTAAAAGAATGCTTTAACGAAATTTTGAAGTTGATTAAAACAAATACCTGCACACCCACTATCGGTCGAAATAACTTCATGAAGGAACTTGAAAGGTACCATAATCAAAATCATAATGGAATTCAAGAAATGTTAGCACATTTCAAAAGGAAATTTTACATACTAACCATGGATTGAATTATTCAAAATTATATAAACCATTGCGACATTTGTTTAGAGCACAAATACGAAAGACATCCATATAAAACGGAGACATATGGACCCATTATTGCAAAGAAACCGCTTGAACACATACATATGGACATATTTCACTTTAACAAAGATAAGTTCTTCACAATAATAGATATTTTTTCTACATATGCCCAAGCATATTATTTGGAGGACGGAAATGCAACCACTGTAGTAAATAAATTACAGCATTTCGCTTCTCATCATAACTTCCCAGATAAAATCACAACAGATAATGGAAGTAAATTTAATTCATCAGTGTTCAAAGAGTTCTGCCGTATACATAAAATTGATTACTGCCAAACAACCATTAATCGATACACGTCTAACGGACCAATAGAAAGACTACACACCACTCTGAGAGAAAAACTGAGTATATTAAAAAACCAAAATCCAAGAAAGATTACGAAGAATTATATGACTACAGCTATTTTAATCTACAACTAGATACGATCGAAAAATATAATGAAATACGAAAAACGAAATTATACCTTTCTATGATACATTATACTAGAAACAAAAGGAATGACTGAATTTATCAGATGAATATAATGAGACACTCGAGAACAAGGAAATTTTTATTAAAACTCACCAACAACAACGCGATAAAACAGCACCTCGATATAAAAAATTACTCGTAGCAAAACAGCAAGGCCCGTCATTAGGGTGCCATATACATGGACAAGAACGTCGTTATAACTTAAGAAGCGCAAAAGGGAATAAGAAAAATTTCTTCTTTACAGAAAAATGAAGATGGCAGTGATCCTGATAATCTCAGTGATATTCGTAAGAAGTGACGAAATCAACCTTGAGGCAACGCATTACGATTACCAACAGGGAATTGGAAAAATTATGGATAATTACCACTACATACACTTCCATATAAACACAACATCTCTCGTACGTACCTACGATGAAATCTACATGAGTTATACTATATTATTCTCGAAGAAGGAACTCAAGAATTCCAGTCTAATAAGACAGGCTAAATCTTTATGCGACGAAATTCAACAGGATATACAACAAATTATATCATCAAACGAAAGAGATAAAAGAGGTTTGATACATGGGTTAGGTACGGCGATTAAATACCTTTTCGGGAATCCAGATGCTAATGACCTAGAAAGAATAAACAATTATTTGGATTTACTCAAACGTCAACAACACGATGACGTAGTAGCTATTAATAAATCCGTATATATAATGAATAGAATCACTAAAACCATGAACAATCACACTGAAATGATTAATAAAAATTTGCAAAATATTATGAAATTTATTAACAAACAAAAAGCAAAATTCGACCTTTTTGAAACTGTTACTTTGCTTATAATAGAAGAACAACACTTCTTAAATTTATTGGAAAAAATTAAAAGATCATTTGTTTTCTCGGGAGAAACGTTCGACTTAGAAATATTGACACATAAAAAAATATCTGAAATGAAAGAGCATTTAACGAAATCTTATTCTCACAAGGAGATACTGTTGTACTACCATAATTTGTTAGACTTCCGATTTGCTCAGGGGTCAATCGTACCTATCCATGATTCCATTATTTATACCTTTAAAATTCCGATCCTTAATCATATCGAATTTGCCTTATTTCAAAGGCTTGCTATTATTAATTGTAATAATCAAACAGAAATTATAATTATACCATGGAAATTAACAGGACCATCAGTTCAATTATCTGGGAATAAATGTCAATTCATATACGATCAAAGAGATCTATATACTCAACTCGTAACTGAAGAAAACTCAACCAATTATTATCGAAACCAAGACACCCTTAGTATTGGCATACCCACTGTCCGATAATTTGACATTAATATCGAGCAACTATCTAATTAATATCGAATATGAAGAAAACAGAAACTCATCCCAGGGAACACACATTATCCAGGGTTAAAATATACTTATACAAAATTAATAATAATCTTGGAGAGTCGAAACAACCGGAAATTCTATCTATTGCCATCGAGGTTTCAGCTTTATCATCAACGAAGTTTCAGACCCTTGGAGACGCTCATCATACCCACAATTGGTGTACCGGTGGAAACATTCGAACTACCTAGAAGTTATTTTTACATATACCTTATTACGATTATGATATCGCTGCTGCCAATATTATCTGGGCTAATCTATATAATATACAAACATAAGCTTAAAGCACGTCAACCTACACAATAACCAGCCAATGACGAGGACCTCATCTAACTTAGGCAGGGAGCAGTTATATGACAAAGCCTCTTGAGGCATCTCCGAGAGGGATCGACATCGCTTCGCACCTATACGCAAGAGTCGGAGCCGCCATAAACAAAGTTCTATAAGCAATGAACTCATATTATAATCATATATACTTTAAATAGCTTTAAATATATACTGTAAGTCTCTGTACGTTCGTCGCAATGATCACGTATTAGTCTTTGTCGGAGTTTCAAGCTGTAAAGACGCCTGAGAGACGAATCTCATTAATAAAGTCATATTATTTTATTGCATTGAAATCAATTAACTGCTTTAAAAACTCACACTTTGTGTGATTGTGACGTGTGTATTGTGCGTCAGTTGCTCTCATTCCCATTGAATCGAGACGCGGAATATACTATAACTTAACTTGCGCCGTTGACGTAGGCGAACGGAGGCGCGGGTTATGCAACAACAGACTTCCCGCTCACTGGCCTAGCGCAGACGACAGGATCAGTCCCCTAAGGGCGTTGTATTTGGAGAGGTCGATTCTCTATCCAAAACGACATTTTTTTCTTTTATCATTTTTTTGTAGAGAGCATAGATTTTTAAATAGAGCAGATCTTTAAAAAATTGTGATTTTTCAAAAAAATAGCTATAATTTTGTAAAAAAATTAGTTTAAAAAAACGCTGCGGATCTCATTAGAAAGCTTTTGCAATTACCTTTTAAATGGCCTTGAGTTTATAATGATATATTAATTTCCGGCTGCCATGCAAGCAGTTAAATTTGCACTTTAAATTTATCAAAATATTACAATTTCAAGCATGCGCAGAAGAGACAATATGTATGGGAAAAAATTTGTTCAACGGTCTTTGAAGAAATACTCTTGTATATTACAAGAGCTTCAATATGAGAGGCGCAGAAGTCTTACATGTCGTTTAGTTTCTGTAAAAAACTTTATATATTAAATTCTGAAATTAGATTTCAGAAATTAAAATTTAGATTTCTTTTAGTAAGTGAGTTTAAACTTTTGAGCGGTAGTGTATATTTAATAAGTTAATCTCAATCTCAAAAAGACAACTAATGATAAGAATTTATCTATACGTGTATGAAAGGGGAAAATTCTTACTATATAAGCCGAGGTGTACCCGGCCCTCATTCAACCCGGCTTGCGAAGAGGACGAAAGTTGGACTCGGTCGCTCAACAAACGGTGCTGGGTTGGATCCGCAGAGGCCCAGCAATAACTAATTCAGCGGACAATGCAGCGAGCAGCTTTCTCACTAGGACGGCTTCTGTCGACGACACGCTTCAGCTATTTTGGGAGTTAGAGGAGGTAACATACAGACGACCTCAGCTTACCCCCGTCAAAGAAGCATACGAGGAACATTTCCGTCGCACACACTCCAGAGATCAGCAAGGCAGCTACACTGTGGGGCTCCCCTTCTCCAGGAACCCTGATCCCACGGGGCATACCAAATAGCCGCGGTTCGGTTCAGGCAGCTGAAAAACCGACTGCTGAGGAACCCGTCGCTTCAAGCTTCCTACACGGACATCATGAGTGAGTTCATACGACTGAGTCACATCGAACTTGTACCTCTAACGGCCGCTCACGACCGCCACGGCTACTACATGCCGCACCGTGCAGACGAGGAGCTCCAAACATACCGAATGTACACGGTCGTGTACGGAACCGCCTGTGCACCATACCAGGCGATTCGCTCGCTCCTACAGCTGGCACAAGATGAGCGTCAGCGCTTTCCTGAAGACGCATGTGTTTTGGAGACATCCCTCTACGTGGATGACGCCCTCGCTGGAGGCGACTCTCTTCAGCAAACTCGTATCACCCAAACCCAACTCCAAGGGATACTTCAGAGTGCAGGAATGCCGCTTGAAAAGTGGGCGAGTAACGAGCCGTCACTGCTGCCCTCAAATACGATCTTGTCCACCTCACTTCACTCCTTCGCTGATCCCAACGTAGTCTCGACGCTGGGCCTGCACTGAAATCCTATTGATGACTTTTTCTGTTCTAAAGTTACACTGAAGTCAGTCCCAGGCGAGGTAACAAAAAGAACGATGCTAAATGAAGTAGCCAAGCTATTCGACCCGCTCGGCTGGTTAGCCCCAGTAGCCGTTGCCGCTAAAATTCTTATCCAACGGCTTTGGATCAAGAAATACGGATGGGATGAACCAGTAGATGAAGAGACGCAACTACTTGACTACAGCTGAGTCAAGAGCTTCCAGTTCTTGAGGATGTACGAATACCACGGTGGCTCGGCACCAACAGCACGAGCAAATTCACTCTTCACGGATTCGCTGATGCCTCACATGCTGCATACGCAGCCTCAATCTACCTGGTGACCGGTGGGGACGAGGGAAGGCCTTCCGCGACGCTCTTCACGGCGAAAACCAAACTCGCCCCCATCAAGTCCGTCAGCATCCCGCGACTGGAACTGAGTGCAGCGCTCCTGCTCACCTGACTGCATGAACAGGCGACGGAGCCACTGCAACGAGAACCAGCAGCAATCTACTGTTGGTCGGACTCCAAGGTCACCCTGGCCTGGCTCGCCGACCACCCATCTCGCTGGAACACCTTTGTCGCCAACCGGGTGAGCGAGTTCCTCACCGTCCTGCCGCAAACCTGCTGGAGTCACGTGCCATCGGCCGAAAATTTTGCAGACATCGCATCACGCGGACTGCTTCCCAGCAAGCTGAGCAGCTATCAGCTGTGGTGGCATGGACCATCGTGGTTGAAGGCAGGCCCCAGCCATTGGCCTACTCCCATAGGAAGCGTCTCAAAAGACCTCGAAGAGAGACGAGACATCCTAACCTTTGCGAGCAAAAACGAGTGCTCAGAAAAGCCATCGGAGACCTTACTCTCGCGTTTTTCAAATCTTACACGACTCATAAGAGTTATTTCGTTTGTTCTTAGGTGGAAAATACTCGCATCTTCGAAGATCGGCTTGAAGTCTCTTCAATCTACAACACTTCGGCGCAGAACTAAGGTGTTTGACGAAAGGCAACAATCTACTAACTGCCAGCTCCATCCGCCAATTCCGTCCCTTCATGGGTGACGACGGCATCTTGCGCATCGGAGGACGATTAGTGGCAGAGCTTCTCATCCGTGATGCTCATGAAAGAACTCTCCACGGTGGACCTCAGTTGGTGGCTAGCTACCTCCAGCGATCTACTTGGATCGTGCGAGTACGCAGCCGCATTGGACGTCTCACGAATCAGTGCGTAAGGTGCTCCATGATTCCAAGGTCAGCGACAGACGCAGCAGATGGCACCACCGCCATCAGTGCAAGTTACTCCGGCTCGACCCTTCACCTCAACCGGCATCGACTATGCCTGCCCTGTACTGCTGAGGACTTCAAAAGGCCAAGGTTACAAGGCCTACAAGAGCTACTTAGCTGTATTTATCTGCATGGTCACCAGGGCTGTGTACTTTAAAATGGTGTCGGATTACACCATACAAGGATTCCTCCTGGTACTCCGACGCTTCACGGCGAGGCGTGGACTATGCACCACGATCTACAGCGACAACGACACGACCTACGAGGGAGCCAGGACCGAGATTCACCGCCTCTTCGACGCCACGTCCTCTACAGGGCGTGAAATAGCTGCCACCATCGCTACTGACGGAGTTCACTGGAAGTTCATTCCACCACGAGCTCCCCACTTCGGTGGTCTCTAGGAGGCTGGCGTTAAATTCGCCAAACACCATCTTCGCCGAGTCCTGGGCGAAGCAACGTTCACCTATGAGGAGTTCGCCACGCTTGTGGCCCAAATGGAAGCGTGGTTCATTACGATGCCCTTCTGCCCACCCAGCAGCGATCCAAACGACGTCGCAGCGCTCACGCCAAGGCATTTTCTTATCGGCCCTTCACTCAACGCCCTTCCCGGACGTCCCTTATTTGATTTTTGTGTTGCAGGTCTGCCACGGTACCGTCTCACTTCTACAATGCAAGCGAATTTTAGGAAGCCCTGGCAGAAGGAGGTGCTGCGGCAATACCATCACCAGAGCAAGTGGTTAAAGCCGAACCGCAAGGTCTAGGAAGGCGGCCTCGTCCTCCTGATGGATGAGCTGCAACTACCCACAAAATGGCCGGCAGCTAGGGTTGCGCGCTGCCATACCGGACCTGATGGACTCGTACGAGTGCTCACACTGCGCACACCCAGCACCACATTGTCCAGACCTTTAGTAAAGGTCATACGCCTCCCGATCGACGCGGATGCCGACTCGCACATGGCGTGCGGCTCTGCATCCTCGTCGATAGTACCCGAGATGGCGGGTGGCGCTGCTTCAATGGCGGCTGCAACTGCCGCGCCGACTACAACATATCCAGCGATCAATACTCGAAGAGCTCATTGAACATTATATTCTCTACAACACATTTCCTCTACTGCTTTCTAAACGACAAATCTTTCCTCTTTCCTTCTATAGCGGCGATCGTTGCACCCTCGCAACGAGGCGGGCGGAATGTTACGGCCCTGATCTCTCTCTCTCTCTCTCTCTCTAAGCCAGAACAATACGCGTGCTTTGTCATACGCACTACTAATTGCGCATGACGTAGGTGTGACGTAGGCGTGAAAAGTGGGGTGTTTCTTCGTCCTGCTCCTCGTCGAAGTTCTGCTCGCCCACTCGCTCGCTCTCTTATCCTACAGCCTTCGCGCAAAGCAGGCCACCGGGAGCAGCGTTCCTTAAACGCCCTTTTATTAGAGCCGCATGCGGAAAAAATTAATGTGACGTGAGTTAATCGGAGAGCCTATCACCCATACACACACGCTTATTTTTTTGTAAATAGTTCTTTGATTAGAATAGCAATAAAGGCTTGAGATGCAATAAAGTGATGTCCATGTGGTTTATATATTCTATGTCACACTCTTGATGCTATCTTCTTATTTTGTTGTTGCATTCGTAGTAAAATCTAAAAACAAAAGCAATCAAGCATAAAAATCTCCGTCATAAACATTTTTATTTTTTATTCGAAGAAAGTTTGGTAAATAAAAACATTTCTCTTAAAAAGGTATTGTTTATTTGGTACTTCCATTTCCTATTTAAGTCTTCGATTTAATAAGGTATACCTAAACTTATTCCACATTCTGGAGACAATTCAATTTACCTTTTGGTGGTATCAGTATCATATTTAAAGTGAAACCACTTTATTTCACAGTGGTCCCCATCTCATGCAATCATTTCTGATACTTCATCGTACGGACACTTACAGTAGTTGCATAAATTATTAGAACGTTCTGCATCATACAAATGTTGAGAATGAATATTTGCTTGAGATGAAGAGAGTAAGCTTTTCTTTCATTTCGAATATTATTTTCTGAGTCACTGGGCTCGCCAGTCGCTGGTTTGTTCATCTAAATCACTTTCAGAAGCAGTATTATTTTTTCAGAATTCAGAATTAGTACTATTTTTTCAGTGTTAATCTCTTTTGTATCATTTTCTTTTTGCAGTTGGTGTTTTCGTTCTTGTAATTATTGATTTTATTGAAATAGTAATTCTTGCTGTTGTAAAGGTAATTAACTCATAATTTAAATATTTAAGATCTTGCTACTAGAAGGTAATTGGATTATTATTTCTTTCACTGATACATTAACGCTTCTCCAATTTAACATTTCTTGTTTATGATTTTCTTTGTCACTAGAATCTCCATGAAAACATTCTGTAGAAACTTACAGTTTTTTGTAATTCCGATGACTCATTATTTTTTCTTACACGCATCACTCATTATCTTGTATATTAGCTAGCTTAGACAAACTTCACAAATTTCTATTGGATTTTTAAATATTTCTGGATCGATAATTTTGTATAACTCCTCAACCTTAGATTTTTCTTTGCTAATAGTATCTACTAATATTAAATTAGAAACTTCTTGTTTTTCTGAACTTGGCTTATATGATTTGAAGTTATCCCATATATCACCCATTATTTGTTCTTCCTGTTTTTTTCTTCATCATTTCTTTCAACACCAATAACATCTGTGTTAGATAGTAGTTTGAGAATCTACTATACAACTTCAAGATTTTTGTTGAAGTTATTTTCAATTTGATTATCAAATGCAATCATTTTTCTGATACTTTATCATAAGGTCACTGACAGTAGCTGCATAAAGTGTTACAACGCTCTGCTTTATATAAATATTGAGAATAAATACTTGCTTAAGATGAGAAGAGTAAGCTATTTTATTCATTGCCAATATTATTCTGTCCCATGAGGGGGAATCCTGCTTTGGGAGGCTCAAAAAATCGTTTTTTTTTATTGCTTAAATTTATTCCTCATATATCTAAGGATATGTATGTAAAGTTATATAGCCCAATTTGCAGTATTTTCGAAGATATCGCACTAAACGCGGTGAGGTGCCGAGCAAGTATACGATCGCTCGAGCAGCTAGAGCGCCCCGCTCCGCCCCTTGATTTAATAACTCCGGTCTGATTACATGGAAAGTTTCAACGATCATTCAAAACTATATTATATATATATATATATATTTTTTTTTTTACGGAATCACAGGATCACCTCGGCGATGACACAGCACACACACGTAGTATCATGAGCGCAATCATTTTGCTGTCGTTGTCGCCGAGGAAGCCGCTATTGCCGTGCACTGGCATACGCGCACACGGGCTTGAGACGCAAGAGAGAGCGAGAATCAAGGAGGGGGGGCGCACCTGAGTACCGCGCGACGTTGAGCACGGTCGCGTCAGCAGCGCGGAGACAAAGAGAGAGAGAGGGAGAGAGATCTAGCAGCCGACGGCAGACAGCGGGAGATATACGCCGCGCAACTATCGGCGCGCAGGGCAAGAGGAGAGGGACGCGTTGGGTACGTGTGGGGCACGTACAAAAGCGTATGGGTACTCGACTCCGAAATAAAAGAAAGCAGGAGTAGCTCGGAGGCAAAAAGCGGCTGACCGAGAGCATAATTAAAAAGCTAACGGTTTATTATGGTTTGGCAATCAGAAGAAATATTAAATATTAATTCCGTCGAAGATATGAAAATATCTGTAATGGCAACGCTGGATCATTATTGTTTGACCGATGAAAATCGTCGCCAAGAAAATTGTCCGTCAGACGCCGAAAGCTGGTGTTAGTGGCGCAAAGCTGAAGCCACAAATTCTCTTACGTCTTCTAAGCATCCTGCTCGATTGACTGACGAAAATGTGGAGGAACATATTCGTCCTATCTACGAAGAGCTCTCAAATGATGAACTTTTGACGCAATGTTTAGGTGGGCACATTCAAAATTCGAACGAATCCTTCAACTCAACTGTCTGACGTATAAACCCTAAACACCTGAATTCTGGTCAAAAAATCGTCGAAATTGCTGCGTATATGGCTGCAGGTATGTCCAACTAAGGATATTACACAGTTTTAAGTACCATGCAGTTGCTCGATTTAAAAATCGGCCAGCTATGCAAGATGTTTGCGAATAACGTCTTTTTCCAGCAAGGAAGCTCGAACGGCCCGTAGACTCGAGCAATTACATAAAAACAAGTTTAATGAAGAAGCCGAAGGTTTACTCTATGGAGCAGGAATAGCTGATTAACGCATTGTTACTGTAAGTAATCGAAAATCAACATTTTTCTTATCGTAAACTTTGAAGCGCGTTTTCTCGAGTTTTTCTTTTTACAATTTTTTAAACTGGCGGGCGTGAGTACAACAAAACTATACGATCAATCAAAACAAACCGAAGCTTGTTCACTTTAGTTTTTTATTCTCTTCAATTTGAACTAAAAAGATTCATGAGCAAAAAATTTTAAACCACTTTTTTGTCAAGCTAAAGTGATTTTCTTTTACAAAAATCACATATTTTTTCAAACTTGAAAGAAAATTATAAATTTTACAATTTGTTTGGGTTTTTCTTAGTTCATCTAGAAGAAAAATATATAAAAATTAAAATTTTGTTGGTTTTTTGTTTCAGACGAAAATTACGAGCTGCATCTTTCCCGCCGATGGGAGACTGCAATTACAAAGTGCTGCATAAACTTCCATAAAAGTCGGCCGCGATTCAATATTTTTTACGTAAAAAATTTTTTTATAATATTCCAATCTGTATTAATATATCCTCAAAAGTACATTGGACTAGCTTTTTTTTTCTATCCTAACATAATCCCTCGAAAAACGCTTTTCTTAGGCCTCCTAAAGCAGGATCCCCACTTAATTCACTTTCAGAAGCACTAAATACTATTTTTGCATTATTTTCTTCATTTCGGATAGTATTACCTGAATGTGGTGTTAAATGTTGTAAATCTTGCTTACATATAAAATCTTGCTTGTAGTAGATATTTGTTTTATTTCGTTCACTGATACGTCAATACTTCTCCATTTCAACATTTCTTATTTATAATTTTTCGCTTTTTCAGTATAATCCTCATAAAAACATTTTGTAGAAACTTACAATTTTTCGTAACATAGTCAGCGATGATAACGTTTATTAAATTAAGGGAGCCCACCACCTTTAAAATTACGAAAAATCGATGGTCTTCTTTTTACGTATTTCCATAGAGAAACACTGGTAGAAGATAGTCCAATTTGTTTTAAAGCATTATCTATCTTTGTTTCAAAAATACAAACAAAATACTAACAGAGCCTTATTTGTATTCTGTTTTTGTACTTTGTTTAAATTACATTATTTTTCCCCTTTACTTATATATTGATTTGTCTTGATTTAATTGAATCTTTTTGTTCAAAATATATTTTCAATTTTCACACTATATATATATACACTGTAAACGATCTGATAATTATATTATCATAATTTATATAAAGACACAAAATAAATAATACAATTTATGGACATGATCTTTGACAAAAATAAGAAATAACTTTTAAATTTGAAATGGTCTTATATATAGTACCTTCTTACGAGTAAAGTAGCAACCTACTTTATCGATAGTAAAATATACTCGAAGTAGCCTTATGCAACCTACAAATAAATCTGTAAGTATTAGTTACAGATTAAGGTGTAAAAACAGCTGACAGCACAACCACTATAATGTGAGCAGCTTATAGTGTTTTACATAGTTTTCACTTTCTTACATTTGAGAACGGATTTTCTAAAGAATATTTAGTCTTTTATGTGTGCCAATATATTAAAAAAGTTTTAAAAGTGTTCTAAAAGTGTAATAGAAGTGATATTAATAGTGTGTAGTTACAGTTTAATTAATATTTCTATAATAGATATTCAATACAAGAACTTTGTACTTCAAATTGCATGGATCGATACTGGAGAAAAATTAAGTTCATGCTGACTCTTACATATACATTAAGTATCCAGAAATTAATTTAATTTTAAAGGAAGCTAAGGATATGTTATTGAGCAGAAGAGTATTATAACCTGTGTTTTGTGTAGGAACTACTATCATTTACCATGGACTGAATTTCAGTGTGATATAATTAACATTTTCTTTTCTGAAGTAAAAAATATGCACTAATATGAATAAGTTATGTTATATATGAAATAGAATATTGAAGGAAAAGTGAAAAATACTGTAATGTACTTATAATAGCACTGACTCGGTTGTATGCATTTTGGATTTGAAATTTCTCAACACATTCTTCATTTACTTCAATATGTGTTAAAATTTTATCAAGAGCTTAAGGATATAACAGCACCAAAAGGGATGTTGAATCAGTAAACAAAATATGACTGACTGATGAAGCTCTAGCTGTTGCTGCTACACATGCTGATAGCTTACAAGTCTGAAGGCATGTCCCACACAGCACGAACATATTGCCACAAAGTTGCAGCAACATTGCAATATTTTTGCAATATTTTGCCATGAGTAAAATATTTCAGTAAGAT
>JAYJLV010071910.1:0-15542 GCA_036873485.1 Torymus texanus
TATTATATTATAGAAACAATTCAAAAACCAATTTTGTGGAATTAACATGAAAGATATAATTACTAAAGTTGTGTCTGTTGTGTCTGTTGTGTCTGATGATAGTCATGTGTTTTTTCAACCTAAAACAAGGTTTTTTCACTCTTTAGTCAGTTTTAATTGCTTGTAAGTTCTTTCAATGATCAATTTCCATCTTCAACCAGGTCTCGTTTTAAAGGTAACATTTTTGATTAATCTTTTAACCTTTGTTGAAGAAAATTCATTTGATCGCGTTCGTCCTAAGCATATTTTATATGGTGGTTATCACATACAAATTAGTAAAATAACTAGCATCGATCTGGAAAAATTCTGAGCCATATTCTACTTACAGTTTGCAAACTTTTTTCCATTTAATGTGTAATTCAAAAAGTTTCACGTTTTTGAGTTAAAAAATCATGAAAATTTATGTTTTGAAAAAAAATCAATATTTTCAATTGAATCTTACTTTTGAACAATTTAATATTTTGCTCTAAAACTCTAGGGTTGCATTTTGGGACTAATTTAGAACTAGGAAAATACATTTTGATTAATTTTAAAATTTTGAGCTGAACAGTTGATATGAAGTTACCCACATATTTTCTAGAATTGTGCTTTTCGTACTCTGAGTTTTCCATTATATTATGGCAATATAAAATTAGATTATTCTGTTGATATATTTTTGTATTTTCGCATTCTATTAAGCACGTTTTCTAATAATCGTACTTTTTACTAATGGATAACGTATGTTCTAGTTTCAATTATTTCGGGGAAAGGCATCTAACTATCAGCATTTTGATATATCTAGTTCCATCCTATTTTCAGTGTTCAAGTCTGTGAAATATTATATAAATATCTAAAACATATTTGGACAATGGCTGGTGATTAAATGAATGTAGCAAACCCACAGTTTCTCGCTGTGTTCGAGATAGAGAGAGTTGCTTAATGGATCCGCTTTGAAACTTCGCATCATCAGAATAAAGGTATTGATTTTAAGGTACAGTATGAGAAAAAGGTATTCGTCACTTATTAGGTCAACATTTACTGACTACTAAAACACCTTCTTTTAAGAGAAAAGCACAGTATTCGAAATGTGGTTGATTTGTGCATATTGATTTATATAGCTATTTAAATAATTCATAAAGTCATTAAATTTATTGGCCCAAAATCAGCATACAACCATCATCTATATATTTTTTTATTGACTTTTCTAATTGTTTATTTAATAACTTGCTCGTTATGTCATTTACTATATTTTTTATGTATTTTTTTATTTGTGTATAAATAGAGCAAATATTAGTTTTCATTACACTTAAATTACGTCAAATACTGTACTGGTGACTAGCAAGCAAGATTCATATTGGTATTATATTGTTTACCTAGTTTTTCTACATATTCAAGAACATCACCAATGTTATATTTATATTATAGTATGAAATTGTGTAGCACTATTATTTTATTATATATTGTCTTAATAAAAAATGCAGCTACTGTAAAAGAAGATTATTTTCTGAAATTTAGTTCTACAAAAGCTGTTTACCTCTGTTTCAAAGCAGCGTTAAGTAATCTTACTCAGTTGCATACACCTGTGACAGTTTTTATAGATGACAAAGACTTAGTAGTTAATGATATTTTTAAATTTATTTATTTCCGTCAACCTATTTCAATCGTTTCAAAAAATTTTGTGTACCGAAATCCTAAAATTCATTATATCATTTTTGTATCAGATCCAAACTATTTACGTCAAATTTTTCGTAAGGCTTCTTACAATATATATTCAAGATATATTATTGTAACTAATTTACCTGACGAAGAACTAAATAACTTCTTTACTTATTTGTGGCACAATGACTACGTATATGTTGTATTTATTGTAATAGAAAATTCTCATGAAACTACAGTTCGTTATTTTCGAACAAGTTTAAAAACAAAAGCTGATGATCGTCCACAGTTGAGAATTATAACTCGTTGTTACTCTAATTCAACTATGAAGTCTGACTTGGAAATTTGGTCTTTTTCAAATGTCGTTTGTCCAGCCAATGGTTGTTATCTTAGAGAATTGCGAGTTACAGATGAAGTTGTTTTTCCGCGTTTTCTTTACAATAACGAATCGTATAATTCAACTGGAACAAATATTATAAACGTATTTATAAAATTGTATAATATCAGTAAAACAGCTGGAGTTTATATTTCTAACAACACGTGGGATGATGTTGAACAGTTATTAGAACTTGATAAGGTAGACGTCATTCATGGATCCAGTGCACCAACTGTCGAACAAATTGACGAATTGGACTTTACATCCATGTATAGGTAAGATATTAGAAGCAAATTGTTAATGAATTTACATTAGGATACAAAGTACGGTTTTATATTATAGATATGTATCGTATTATTTTATGGATAAAACACAACCAATGTTGAATAATTATTCTACCTTATTTCAATCATTTCAATGGCCTATTTGGATGCCATTTTGTATATCAATAATTTGTTTTTGTTGTCTCGTTCAACTAATAAATAAGCTTTCGGAAAAAGGATACATAAAAGACAAAATTAATTTATTCGATGTTTTTGCAATTGTACTTCAACATGGAATTCAACAATTTACAGTGAATACAGGATTGAGAATCCTTCTTGGAATATGGTTTCTCTATAATTTTATTATCAATAATGCATTTACTTCGGATTTTAGAAGTGCATTATTAAGTAAGCGATCAGATAATTTTCTTACCCTATCAGAATTGAGTGAAGATAAGTCAGTTTCTATTGGTGGTTTGAAAAGCTTTCGAAACTTTTTTAATGATAGTAATGATCCAGTTATTTATAATATTTATAAAAGGTAAGGATCATAAAACTGTATAAGTAAATCATATTGAACTATTTTTAACAATTATTTATATACTTCTAGGTATGAAGTTTTACGTCCAACTGAAGTTTTTGATGCTTTAGTAAACAAAGATATGTTAGTGATAGCTTCAGATTTTGCTTATGATGTTATTACTGATGCTACAGCTTTTAACAAAACTTTTGTTAAAATTTATAAAATGAATGAACAAGTTAATCGAATATACATACAATTTTATTTAAGAAAGGGACACCCGTATTTAGATCGTTTGAACCATTTAGTGTTGTTAACTCAGCAACATGGAATTTTACGCATTAAAAATATACCAGACATGAATACTGTTGAATCATATAACGATTATGAAATAGAAGATATCAAATTATCACATTTGAGTTCTACATTACTAACTATTAGTATAGGAATTTTTATTGGTATAGTTTGTTTTTTTATTGAAGTCTTCACCTATAATTTTAGATAAAAAAAATATCTGCACTATTCAATAAATTTGGAGTGATATAATTTTTTAATATATTAAGATGAAGAATATTAAAAATTTTCGTAAAAATGTTAAGAAAACATATTCTTTTTCCTTATATTTGTAAAGTATAATGTTTAATCGATGGAAAGTAATTTTACCTTATTATATATGTATAAATAGTAAGTGCTTTTTTAAAATAAGGAAGCTTAATAATTTAAATTTATAATATTTAATTAGAAAGTAATCAATACGTGTTAGTTTTACTTTCCCATTGTATAAGCATATTCCGTTTGTATAAAAAAGCATTTTTGAATTTTGTTGATGTTCAGTGCAACATCACCATGCGTACATATTTGGTTGTGTAACGGAGTTAAAAGTTTTCTTTATAATGCTCCAGTCGCAGTATAAAAACATTGTTTTTTATGTAGTTTTATTTAACTTAATAAAATTTAATTTTTGCATTTACCGCCAAACACGAAATATCAATATAAACATTAAGAAATTAAACATATATACAACTACATCGATCAAAACCATGTTTTTATGTTCCCATGATCCTAAGACCGTCACAGTTCTTATAGATGATAAACTAAGTGATAGTATTTATAAAACATTGTATTCTGTTGGCAAAATATGGGTCACAACAAATTTACTAAAAGATTCAATACTAAACAATAAAAACATAATTATAACAATAAAAAATATGAGTCAGTTATATGAATTCTTTAATAAGGCATTTTATAGTATATATTGGAAGTATTTGATTATAACTGATTTCCATAAAAATGAATTGCTAGATATAGTAAACGTCATATGGAAATACAACTATGTTTATGTTGCATTTTTGATTGTATCAAATAATGGAAATGTTACTTTTCATAAATTTGATTGTAATAAAAATAGAAAAAGACACATACTACTAAATGATTATGATTGTACGAGCTTAAATGATGCATTTAATTTTGAAAGCAATCACTGTGTAGGTAATGGACATTCTTTGACATATGCTCGCGTCAATGAAGGCGTTGAACTTCCACAGCATATTCAACCAGCCAATTTCCGTAGCAGAGGTGGTTTTATAATTGAAAAATTTTGTGATGAATTGGAGTTAGAATGTAACAAAATTCTCAATACTAATTTGACATGGAATATATTGGTTGATTGGATAAATCAAAGCAAAGTAGATATAATATATGGATCTGATTTACCAACAAATCATCAAATTGATTATCTAGATGTTTCGGGAAGCTATGGGTAATTTAATTTTAAATAATTAAGTAAACATTTTAACAATACAAATAACTAACTTGTTATGGTTTTACAGCAAAGAGACATTTGTATTTATTGATACTGCTTTCTACGAGAGTATGAACATTACTAGTTTTTTATTACCTTTTCATTGGCAAGTATGGCTTTGTATGATCATTAGTGCTTTGTTTTATATAATCTTACTTTTGTTTACAAGACAGTTGAAGCAACTTGGCATTATTTATGAAAACTTAAGAATTATAGATTTATATGCGATTCTTTTTACGCAAAACGTTCGTTTCCCAAAACAACCTGTATTGAGATTTGTTTTTTACATTTTGTTACTCAGTACAATGGTCATAAATACTTTATATTTGAGTAACCTTAAAAGTGCGATAATTCTTACTAGAGAGACAAGATTGAATGACTTTGAAGATATTCGAATTTTTAATAGAAATTTAGGAGGGCCCGCATTTATAAAAGATTTTTTGTTCGATAAAGAAGACAATACAATATTCGAACTATACAAGAGGTAATTTATTGTACGAAATGAATAATACGTTTTGATTTAATAATAAAATATTTTTTTAGATACCAAGTCTTAAAACCGAATGAAATTTTAAAGGCGTTAGAAACCGAAAATACTATAGTAGCACTTCCTGAAACCATGGTACTGAATATCTTTGAACAAAAAATAAAAAACTCACAAAATAGTACAATATTTTCGAACATTTATAAAATAAAACAAGATGTTGCTGGCTATCCTCTCCTGCTATATATGAGACGAGATAATCCCTATTTGCCTAAAATATCAAAATTTTCAAGTAGAATTTTTGAGAGTGGAATTTTACAAACATACATAAACTATCAATACCCAGATCTGGAACTCTTAGAAGTAGAAAATGTATCCAAATCTTATCTGAAACTTAAGCAAATTACTCTTGCTTGTCAATTACTTCTTGCTGGATATTTGATTGGTGTAATATTATTTTTATTTGAGAGAATTATAAAAATAGAAAGAAAACTAGGTAACTACAAAAATAATACTAAAAAGCGTCATCCATCTTAACCGCCTGTATAAGTACATAGTATTACGTACACTGTTTTCGATTGTTACAATACCCTCTTATAATTGTAAATGAGTGTTTCTTGAAATATTACAAATAAAATAGTAAAAATAGAAATAAAGCTGGTCTTGTCGTTTCGACATTTTAGCATACGTTACCTATCCCAAAGTCGCGCGACGCATCCGCAGACACGCGTATTAGGGATATTACCCCGTCGCGACGTGCAACGCACGAATCCTGTGTAACGTGACCTTGGGCGCAGCAAATGAAGCGTTTTGCCAATGCGTACCTGCATTTGCATAAATGTTCGGTTACTTACGCGCCATTACTTTCGGAGAACGTACATTGTTATCAGCGATCAGTTGGAATTTAGCTCAAGGTGTTTTCTTTTCATGGTCAGCGATTTAAATAAGCAAAAAGTCCCTTGCATTAATGAGTATGAAATTTTAATCTTGATCAAACGTGATAATATTTATATCATATGGTTTTATTACTTTGCTAATATAGTTAGACGCTGTATTCGAAGAGTTTGTCTGATATTTACATTGGGTAAAAGTTTTATATTTAAAACATTGCTTGTAAATATTGTTTCTCTTTTTATATAGTAACTCTACCTAAACCCCATCGGAAATGTTCAATGCGAAATATTTCAATAAATAAGAGATAATTCAAACTTATGGCACATCTTTTACGTTTTTCTTGTAATAAGATAGGACCAAATAAATTGCCGATTCAGATTAGAAAAGAACAATCCCTTTACTATGTTTATCTACGAAAAACCACCACTAGTTCGAAAAGTCATCATTATTGCACCTTCTTTCACCTTTTTTCAAAATTTCAAATTTCCCCGGTGCAATTACACTCAGCGTCCCCGCGAGAGGCGCAATGAGAATTGAGAAAATCTCGCTGCAGTGAAAACACTTGTTCATCCTTTCCCTCACCTTCCCATCGTAGTTCCGTCTGTTTCGCGTACATTCGCGTTGTCGCCTCGGGGATGACACCACGTCCACCTCGTGAAATTGGTCCGTCGGCAGTCGTTTCGAGGATTCTCGGGGGAGGCGAGAGCCGAGGTAGACGGCACATACTCCGGGATTGCCAACATCAATTTTAATGTCGTACCCGGAAGCGCACGTGTCCAAGCATCGCGCTAAACGAGCTGTACTCTACGAGTATGTGTACTATACTTGTGTATGTGTAGGTGTATGCTTGAGTGCGCGTGAAAACGCGGTATCAAAAGAGCCGCGCGTTGGCGAGGGAGAGAAAGAGAGATACACACACACGTGTGTCCCTGGCGCAGAGGAGATCATGGCTTGTCTAAAGGGACTTATTACGACAGCTCGTAAATGAGATTGCTTCGGTGTTTCTCGGCTCGTGTATGCACTTTTCTCGACGTTAGTTGACATGTATTAGGTGCTTCCTTTGAGCGTCTACAAATTTAGCTTGGCTTAGAAGTTCGTGGATGATATATATATTTATTTGATAATTATGTATTCCTAAAGTGCGCGTTCGGTGAGATAAATGATGCACATGGAGATTTGAACGTGAGATAATTAATATTTAAGATGATTAATAACTAAGATTATAATTGATAACTGAGCTTATTGTGACAGAAATATTATACTATTGTAAAATGTAACGTTGTGCATTGAGTTGTGTTATTTTTTTCCGAGTTTCGATTCCAGTCTGAAAGGTATGTTCGCAGTGTTATGTTCGTTTTATTCTCAATAATTATGTTAGTAATATATAGAAACATTTAAAGGAAATAGAAATTACCGCTTAATTATAATAAAGAAGATATTATACGTTATATATTTTATTTAAAACAAAATTTCGAAACTAAGCTTATGATATTTCCTATTGTTTGATTACATTGATTGATTTTCCATTTGCGAAGTATTGACAACAAGTTAATATTATCTAAATTGGTCGAACGTAATTTTTTTAAATGTTCGTTTAAAAAATATATTGGATTTGCAAATACAATATTCATAAATGTACAATGTAGTATCGATTCTCATACTTCATGTCTACTTTAAAAGGGTTTCGTAGAAGCGTATGGAATTGTAAAAGATTAGTTTATGTTTATTGGTTTTACATTCAAAATTTTGTTACGTTAAAATTAATAAAAGAATTTATATGGTCATAATTCTTTTAAGTTGTAGTACAATTCGTATTATGTGCTTATAAAACAAGTACGATAAAAAATATTTTAATTTAAAAAACTAATACTTAGAAAGGTCAATAAGTTTAATGTATATTTTTTAGGGATCCCAAGACAAGCAATAAATTATCGACAAAGCAGCGAATTAAATCCCGGTACAGCGGTCGATAAATTGATCGCCAAAGTCAACGGCCAATAAAACCCAGGCAGCGCGCACAAGGCCCATATATACACACACAAAGATATATGCGCAATAAAAATGCACACGCGCGAATGCACATTGCAGCGGATACGAATGCGCGAGCGACTTTCCACCCACACGCGCGCGTCAAACACGGCTTATATGCATCCCAGGGAGGAAATAAAACGCCTGAGCGAAGAACTGCGATTGCTGCTACTGGCCGCACAATGCGTCGATATTGCAAAAGTCGTTGCCCTCTATATATACGCGTAGCATGAAAAAGCAGCTCGTCGGGTTGGTAACGCGAACAAATTGGCGATCATTCCAAGCCACGGGCACTTGAGTTGCGCGCAGTACTGATTACGGAAGCTGACGACGAGTACATATATGTATATATATAACGTTATGTCTCCCGCTCTTCGCCCTTTCTATATAAGCGAACGCTTGCGATAACGATCGATATCCCGTGTAATTGAACTGATCGCGCGAGAACGAGCGACGGCCTTCTAATTGCCGTCGCCGTCGCCGCCGGCAACTGCACGTATGTGTGTTTGTATATGTATGTTTGTGAGTGTACAGCTCGCGTGTTAAGGTAGATTTTCAAAGCTTCCGAGCCTAATTGGAAGGGTGCACGCGTACGAGGAGACGTGTAGGTGTATGTATTATATGTACGTGTATGTAGAGATAGCGGGACGAACGGCCGCCGCTGTATTGCGCGCGCGCTCGTCAGCGTCAATTCAATTACGCGTTAGTTCGTTCGTTGGCCCGCGAGAGCGAGAGAGGACGAGCGTATAAATATTTTATTCCAGAGGGGAGAGGAGTAACAGAGGGCAAAAGAGAGAGAGAGAGAGAATTTGTATTGACTTTTGACTCAAATGGGAGCGCGTAGGTTGTGATAATGTTAGTTTGACGGGAAAAAAAATTCATTATTAGGTCGAGGAAGAAATAACAGTGCATGCGGTTTTGCATGGAAGGTTCTTTTGCTCACTTCTTTTAAGGTTAAAGAAACGATGTTTAATAATGATAATGGAACGTAAACTTTTTACTGTCAAGTTTTTGCAAGAGTTTATAAGTATATCTAGATTAATATAAATAGAAATTTAGCTAAGCAGATTATAAACTCTAAATTAATTTTTGTTTTATTCGTATTGATAATATTTAAATAAAATTTATATACAAAAATATGTTGGTATTACAACTCATATTTATTTTAAATCCTTTCTGCTGAAATTTGCAATTAAGGAGACAGCCAATCAAATCATGCATAATAGTTTATTCAGAAATTGGATTACTTCATACCTGCACAGTGAAACTGGAATTTCATCCAAACTCATATCACTTTGTTTTTCCATTAGATTAGCGAAAGTAAAATATTGAAGCACACGCTTGAAAATACATCAATTTCATGCATCAAAGTACGCAAAAACTTTCGGCTAAATTGTGCGCCTTTATGAATCTTTTGCTATTCTGAAAAGTAAAATCGATAAAGTTTTGGCTAAGTTATGAGGCAAACTTAAATTTTCTATCAAAGTATCGCTGACGCAAATGTATAAGTTCATATAAAAGATTCTACAATTTTTTCGTGCTGAAGTAATTTGCGGCAGTATCTTATCGGAAAACGTAAATTCTTTTAATTTTACGATAGAGAACTCGCAAATAATGGATAATAAGTAGAGAAGAGTTCAAAAAACGGCATAACGCATCTTGAACGGGAATTGAACTCAGGATCATCTCCCAGTTGTTACGTCAGAATCTCACACGTAACACAAGAACTTTAGAAAAACTTTAGAAAATAATACAATTCTTTCGTAAATTATATTTTTTCAAACTCATTGATGAACGGGTTAGAAATAATGTGAATCTAATTTATCTTTTTAAAATTTTCAACATATATCTATATTTATACAAAGACCTTTCGTATTTTCAAGAAGGCTCACAAACCTTTCAAGACTCCCGCTCCTCGGAACATGCCGGCAACTTTCTCTCTCCCTTCTCCGTCGTATCGGGGCGGAGAACTTTTAAAGAGCGCAAAGACCGGCGGCTCTTTTATACACTTTGAACGCAACGCTCGCGAATCGATCTCCACGCGACCGTTAGCCGCATCCTATTAACCAAATACGCGAGGTCGTCGACTACCCGCAGCAACTCGCAATTCAATACAACTCGCTGAGAAAAGTTCGCGACAGCATTATTTGTGATCTACTCGAGTCGTCCCTCATTCTATTGCACATTACAGATAAAAACGAAGACAGGAAGATAGTCGTAGGCGAGAGGGAAAGAAATTATTCCCGCTCGTGTGAACGTATATATTTACAGTTCGTGACTCCTCGCGTCTGGATGGCCCCTTGTTGCGCGTGGCGAGGAGGGATACGAAGAATGGCCATTGAGAGACGCGGGGCAGTATTCCGAGCGGTAAATTTTAATTGGTCTGAATGTTTTATTTTAACTGAGGTGCTTTGCAGGCCAAATTGTTATTTGCCGGGACCGCAATTTACTTTCATTCTGATGAAGCAGCTCTCGAATTCCAATTGAAGCGTTGCACGATTTTTTTTTTAACAATCTTTTTCGGCATACAATGAATCATTATTATTTGTTTTAATTAATGCCAATTTAAGGCTGTATAACATGAAACATGGAAGATTATATACAAACATTAGTATAATTTCAAATACGTACTAACTGTCGCAACAATTTATAGATCCAATGATTTTTTAGCATAAAAATAGCTCTTTCTCGGTTCAAACCAAAATAATCGCGCGATCTCCTGTGCGGTGTAAAATTATTTTAACAACTAATTAAGCATACACAATTTCACTGCAGATGTTACGCGAAGCTAAGTACAAACTGTACCGGCAATCAAGTCTTCTCTCGCCAGAACTACCATAGAGCTCGCGCGCAATTAAGTTTCGCGCAATGTGCGCGAGTCACGAGCGAAATTGCTTGATTAGCAGCGAAATAAGTACGCAATAGGCGAGTTCGCCGTGTGCGAAGAGGCTCGAGTTGGCGAAATGACAAATAGGCCACTCCAGAGTAAGGCTTTCACGTATATATACTCACTCCTCCGAGCATGCATAATAATGTTTGTATGTTTACGTCCTCTGCAAACAGGGAAAGATATACGAGGGTTGTCGAACTTTGCGAGCACACGTCTTTTCATCTTGGCGTATACACGAGAAACTTTTCGTCTATACCGTATGCGTATAACATCGCTGTTAGTTGAAGTGACAAATCATATGTTGATGAATGCTTTTGTACTTATACGAGCATTGGATAAGTATGTGGATTGGCATTTGGTATTTTAAAGGATTTTTAGCTAAGTCGAAATCTTGACATTTTTCAGTTTGTATAAAATATTTAATATTCATACTGAAATGTATAAATCTAACTATTTTTTTTACTGTAACAAGATATTTTACACTCAATCTTTACGATAGTATCGTATAGAAGGTCATACTAACGGAGCAAAATGTTACATAATTTAACGTAATCAAAAAACGTCACTCACCCTAGAGTACACGATTGACATAAAAATCTTATAAACTTTTCAAAATTACATAACCTTTGGTCATAATTCTACAGGAAATTAGGTCAACAAAAATACATTTCGCTCGATAAAGTTACCAAACTTTTTTTTGGACCTAGACAAAAAAAAGCTCTATTCTGCCGTCGGACACTTTCGCAGCCCTTCGCTCCATGTACGTGCGTATAAAAGAACCAAGTATGTGTATATATACATATATAGGGCGATACGACGCGGGGGTTCGGGAATTTCTTGGAACGTAAAAGGAGCAGCATGTTTACTTGGAAACTTGTGTGCGAAAAAAAAACACGACGGAGGGATACATAACGTGAATTCAAAGAAGAGAAGCGCGAGCTCTGATATTACGATCAGTGTAGCAACGAGATGGATTATGTAAATAATCTGCGCCTTTCGCACAAATGTAGCAATTTTTCGTGTTTATTCTATCAGTTTGTTTTGCACTCGAGGGCTTGGAATAGATTTAATGTAAACTCACCTAAATGCGATTTTACTTAAACTTTTTATCAACAAACCTATACAGTTGCTATATATACGACGAGTAGTTTTCATTTTTCGTCAAGCGATGTTATCGGAATATACCATTGACCCTTTAGGATATTGAACGATATAGGCGATAGACCGTACACATTTATACCCTGGAAATCTTTTGTCCACGCGCGAAGCTCGGTCACGAGTATAACACGGGCACAAGTTTGGCGAAACTTGATTCACAACGAAACGTGCGGTTGACACGTGATCGATTACACATAAATTTTTAGCCATCGCGGCGTAATTCAACGCGCGCATGTGATTCGACGATGATCGATTGATTGGCAAAAGTGCTCATTGTCATGGGCACCTGGATTATACTACCATCGAAGATTCGCTCATCTGGAAAACAAATCCTCTCGATTAGATTGAATCGATTGTTGTTAGAATAATGGCTGCAACGTCTTTGATATCTTTTGTTTACATTGATTATATCATTAATGGATACGCTCAGAGTGAATGGATTAGCGAGCGCGTCAAAGGATATAAACTACTTTGCGCGCGGGCCGTGTACAGCAGATAAACCTCGTCGTTGAGCGCGAAATTGAAGGTAAATTGATTCGCCCACGTGGCATTTGTCCGCCGTAGACGTTCCCAGGGAGCGAGAACAGAAAATTGCTTTGTAAGTAGTAATCGTTACGTGGAGAGTCCTTGCATTACGCTGAGTTCTTTGTGACCAATCTCTTGCGATAATTTTTTATGATTTTGAATGTGATACTAGTTGTAAGTGCTGCTTGTTTAATGCGGCCGCAGATTTATTGGTTGATAAAGCTCCAGAAATTGTTGTCAAGGTTTTTCATGCGATATTCTGAATTCTGAATGTGTTTATATATTTGTTATCCGGTTTGTTTGAAAAGTTTTTTAAAAAAAATATAAAATAGTTCAATCGTGCATATATGTATACACAAGAAAGGTTAAATTTATGCATATACACAGGTCAATTAAAAAAAGGTTTAACACAAAAAAGCAGTTAAAAAGCTCTTGAATTTTCATGTTGGTGAATTTGATTTCTTCTATTGATTTTTTGAAAGATTTAAAATTGTTTTTGAACACTTTAATAATATACCTACGGAAATCCATAAAGAACAAGATATCTTTCGAAATTACTGCACCAAAAACTTCTTTTTATAACTTCAATTTATAACTTTGCAGATTTACTAACATTTTTACGCGTGAAAAATCCCTGGAAACATTCGTGATTGTCTAGGAAAATAATGTTCCTTGTACCATAGAAAGAAAAATGCATCTCCATCTTAAATGAAAAATGAGAGACGAGATTTGACTTTAAGTTTGAGCTACTGCATATAAAAACGTCAAAGTTCATGCACGTATCTACTAAAAAAATAATGCAAACGCGATATTAAACCATCAAATTACAATACACGCATTACATGAATTAAAATTTCCTGCTTTCAAGGTTAAAAAACTACGACAATTACTTTAATCAGTAAAAAATTCATTCTCACTCGTAGGAAAGCATCTCGAGTGTTTTGACATTAAATACATCGATACATATAAAGCGCTCCACCAGTAACCTTGATCCAAATACTGAACCCCTAGTCTAATATGATGTCCCAATTAAGCGGGAGATCACTTTAACCCGCCCCAATCTAAATATCGATTAAAGCTGGACGCTACCGACGACGCGCAAGAAGAGCAACCGCATTGTTGCGTCAATTTGGGAGAACGCGCGCGCGCGCGCTTTCATCCTACCCGCCACATATATATACATATACACGTAGCACGCACGCACAATGCATTATAGCTCTCGTGAGCAAGCGCGCGCAAGCATGCCAAGAGGCCGTTATAGTCCGTCGAGTCAAACTTACGAGTGGGGGCTGTATCGCAAAGCCACTATATAATATATATACGTCGAAGCACCGTAGTACATATAGAGCGACTATCCAGTGGAAAACCAAGTGGCACTGCTCGCTCGCTCTTTATGTGCTATAGCTTAATTGAGTGATCTCAAGCTTCGATTCGTCCGAGCTATTGCTACTGCTGCTACTTCGTCGTGTTTACGATTATCGTCTTCTTCACCCCTATTTAGCATTCTGTTGCCCTGCTGCTTTTGCTTTTTGTGCCTTTTAACGTGCGCGCTACTTGCCGTGGGTTAGCTACTGTCTCTCGAGGTTGTAGATTTAACGATCGCTTTCAGGGTGCTCGACTCGAGGCGCTGTATTTATTGCCTCCGTTAAGATAGAGCATATTGACATTTACATTAGATTTTCGTTGGATTAGATAATATTTGGAAGTACTGGATGTTTATTGTTTTTAACTTTGGGAGTAAATTTATTAATGTGAACTGATATAACAATCAATTTCTTTGTTTAGAATGTTGAAGGTTTTTATTACGTAGTCAGTTAATAAATTGAAAAAATTTATGTGAAGAGGTGGTTTATAAATTAGTGGAAGCGTTTAATCTAACTCTTGCAACATTTTATGTAAACTACAAATAGGAAGAGAACAAATTTGATTAAGTAACGCGGCTCGTAAATATTACACTTTAATTAATATTATTTGAATAAACGGTAGTACAATGGTGTATGCCGCATTTGGTTTGAAGAGGAAATTTTTATTTTTGTATTAAACTGATTTTATATGTAAGAAAATAATATATTTTTAATAATCAGTTAAAGTAGTCTAGCACATAACAATAAAGCGTAAAAGTTAAATTGTTTTATATAAACTGGAGTGTACCTCGTTTCAAGATCTGACCTGTTTAGAAGATGATGCACAATGAAGGCGAGCTAAATACGTGTCACATGTTTTACTCCAGCACGATGTATTACATTCTTTAGTCAACATTCCTTCAAAATTCTATACCTAAAATTTCTCCAAAAGTACGTCTACAAATTACAAGGATAATTTCTTCGCTACGAATAAAAAAAAAAGTATAAAATATATTGAATCTTATTAACGCCAAATAACTTCCACTAATTTTTCCACGACAATACCGAGTATTCTACGAATCAGCACGACCTCTCATTAATTTTTAACGCAAAAAGCTTGCGCTCGATTGACCTAGCGATAAATGCGCGTGACGCCCTTACCCATCCTGCAAAATTCGAAATTCATTAAACTCCCCGAGAGCCGGCCTTATTCTTGGGAAAGCGCGCGACTGTTCTATGCAATTAGTCTTCCACCCTCGTTCCACCTTCCATTCCTCCCACTTCTGGAATCTCGGAAATTCATCCAACTATTTCAGGCGCTTACCCAACCTCCGCCCTTTTACTCTGTATACATGTAGAAATGCTGCTAAATCGTACCATTAAAAATTAAATTCTCATTAAACAAAACAAAAGGCGCGATGGCGCGCACGCGTAATTAACTTTCCGTGGTTCTGGCATCGATGATAGAGTTACGCCACTGTTCGCGTCATTTTTACGGGTAAGGGTTTAGGACTCTTTAAAATTACATTTTTAGATCACGCGCCCTCGCACGCTCAAATGTGTGCGCCGCTACGCGGCGTGTGGGT
>JAYJLV010071920.1:0-15541 GCA_036873485.1 Torymus texanus
AATAAATTTTTCACACGTAACGCTTATATATAGTGATATAACAATGATATAACAGGCGATATAAAGATGTTTATCTTCGTGCGTATATATTTGTCCTTAGATGGCTATGGTTTGACTTAACATTTACCAAGATAAGTTCGGTTTCTGCTATATATCACACATCTCGTCTTTTTGAAAATTATTACATATTTATACCTTATCAACTCAACTACGATGTCTCAATATTACTCAACGGAGAGAATCAAATGATTTAAACAACTTGAGGATCTTGCTCATCCATTGAAGCACCTCTATCCTGATTTACCTTTAACACCTTCTACATATATATATAAACATTGTTACAATTATGCTTTAGAATTGGTGAGTAGCACTGACAATGAATGCATAACGGATAATGAAGTTACCGACAACGTTGTCGATAGACATGAAAATTTTTTACAAAGTACTCCAGAAGGCATCGAATAATTTAATAATGAAATAAGTACATCTTTCTTAGGTTCCGTATCGCCTCTTAAAAGAAAAAATCTTATACGTGAAAAATCAATTGAAAATTACGTAAAAAAAAGAAAAAGAATATACTTTCAACATTGTCTAATGCCCTTGATGAGAAGTTAAACAATGTTTATGACGTTTCTATATCAGCAAAAGAATCAACTGTATGCCATTGTACAGAATGGATACAAAATCTTGATTTAGCTCTGCAAAAGTGTTCTACGTTATTAGAAAAATAAAAATTCTGACTTTGCTACCCTCATCCCGGTCCTCTAAAGACTAACGAAAAATGAAATTTCATCCTTATTTCCAGACAGAACAATGTACATGATAGAAAGAGCGAAAAGACTTGCACACGAAAAGGGAGTTTATTCTAAACCAGAAGCATACACATGCCATCCAACTGATGAAAGGTCCGAAAAAATTGTTATGGAATATTATTTAAATGACGATTTTAATTGTTCAACACAGAGTCCTAATAAAAGTGACGTTATTACCGTTAAAATAAATGATAAGAAAGAGAAGAAAGTTAAACGTTTTCGTACTCGTAGTCTGAAAGCAACGTATAAAGCGTTTACAAATGATTATCCCGAATTGAGAATTGGGAAATCGAAGTTTTGAAGTATTTTGCGACCAAAATATGTCTTATTTAGCCCCATCAAAGAAGTTTGTCTCTGTATCTTTTGCGCAAATTATGATTTATTTCTTACGAACTTAATTAATTTCAAAGGGAATATCGTTACGTAGTTGGATGAAATTCAGTCACAAATAATAAACGCAACAATGTATTCTGAGCCAACTGATTTATGCTATTTACAAGAATGTAAAATTTGTCCAGGCAGTAACGGAATTACGATTCATGTTTAAAAACTGCAAGATATAGAAGACACAGAAGAAATTACATATGCTTTGTGGCATAATGGAAACTTATTAAAAAAAAACTCTCAATTTCTGCTTTTAAAGATGAACTTTCGGTTTGGACCATGAAGGTTAGTACTCACATGTATGTAAAAAATATACAACGCAAAGCTGTAAAAGCAGAATGAGAAAATGCTAAAGAAGTCCCACGTCGTTTAGTTCTTAAAATATGAATGCTAATATGTTCGAATATGATTGGTATAATAATATTTTCAATTAAGCTTCTTGTAGTGCTGATACTTATAGTTATAATGCAAGATTTTCATTACATTACTCGAAAAGGTAATTAAAATTATTTAAATTATTCTTTGCGAAAATGATGAAACATGTCATTAAAGCTACTTCCGAAAACAATTTTAAATAAATATGAATATGAATCCATCGCACTGAAAAGAAATTTAGTAATAGCAAACAAATAATTATTTATTTTACAGAAAAAGTTTACTTTAAAAAAGGTATATTTATATTAAGAAAATAATTCTTTGTTTCATGTAAATATTTTTTAGGGACTATTGAAATCGATATTTGTTTACTACTACTAATTTTTTTCTGAGTATACTTGGGATTAAGTTATAAATTCTTTAGTTTCCGTTTATTTGGAATGAAGAGCAGTTATTAATTCACTGCAGAATCTATGACGAACTATTGAAAACGAAATACTTTATAAATATCATCTGTTTTTTTTTTAATTTCTGCGCCTCTTTAAATGGCATGATTTATTTTAAAAAATGTGAATTATCGATCGATAAAGATAAGAATAATACAAAAATATTTAAATATTTTAATGCAGCTATAAATTTAAGTAAAGAAAAATAATATTTTACGTGATATTAGAAATGGTGGTTGTTTTTAAGAAGATTCGTAATTATCCATTAAAAAATACTTGCCTTGTCTACCTACCGGTGTGCTAAAATGAAAACGTCAACGAAAAAGGGCTAATTTATCTGCCGTTACCGGAAGTAGAACATTGAAAATGTCGAAGAAAAATGAAAATAGAAAAGAACAAAGAAATAAAAGTAAAATAATAAATAGGAAAAAAATCCGAAAATCTAAAGAAAAATTCTTAAAACAAGACTGGAAAGGAGGAATCTCAAATTTCAATAAAATGAAAAACTAAAATATAAAAAACTAATTAAATGTCTTCAACAATAACTGCAATAACTTATATGAATAGAACTTGTAAACTAACTATTATTATATTATTATATAAAAAATTTACGTTTTTATATAAATTTGTTTATCTTCGAATAACGAAGAGAGGGTTTCTGATACCCTGATAAAATTAATAAACTACCCTAAATAAGCGCAAATTTTGTAATATTTATAAGTTTTTTTGCATAATTTAAAATGTATATTGGATTTAATCTTATAAATAATATGTAAGGTCCATAACAATATCTTTTTTATAGCAGAAATAATTATGTACTCTTATGTCAACGGGAAAATTTTGCATTTACTATTTTAAATATACATTATATGGCTATTTTTAATTAATAGCCTGCAGAGTCGAACTAAATTTCAGATTCTCGACCACCAAAGGCAACATAATCTTTTTCAAGTTCAGTGCTTTAACTGAGCAAACGCACATGAATGGCTCTCTCTTCGTGTCACTAAGCGATCATGTATAAAATATGCGAGTCCAAAACGAAATTAAGTGAACGCATGCGAAAACCACTCATTTTGATAAAAGCATTTTTCAATAAGTGGTAATTAGTCTCATTGAAACCGAGCGATTTCTCGATGGCGAAATTTCACATATCTAAAAATTTTGAAGTGACTCATTCCATTTTGGAATTGATTTAAAGTGGATTAAAAATATTATAATGAGGTTTCATTTTAATTAGAATATGCAGTGCGATAAATTTAATATACTAAAATACATATTTTCGATTCCGTACAAATCTCATGACATCAACTAATTTTCTTATAATGAATTAAATAGAGGACAACCCTTTATAATGAATGAATCATAATAGTATAAATGTACACTTTGATTTAACATGCAAAACTAATAAATGTATTCATCAAGTTTCAGTTAATATATATATATGCGTTTAAATACGTTAATTGTATGTAGTTTTTCTATGTATTAAGAAAACAAACTTTTGCGAAGATGAAATACAAGTTATGAATATTTATGAGTTCTTATGCTTTATAATTTAAAACTATTTCTAACATTAATAACAAGTAGAGTACTTTTTGATAATTACATTTCATACAAATAAGAATCTGCAAACTGTTATTGTATTATACGTAAAATATAAAACGTTATGAAATTTTTTTAATGTAGTTGTGTACACCTACCTACAACTATAAGTTTGATAAAATATTTATTGTTATATGATAAACCGATTTCACTTAGAAGCTTGAGGCGAATTTTGCTTCACATAAAACTCGGAATTTATTAGGAAACGTTCAGACAGATCGTAAAACCAAAATTTCCGCTAGCTCGAAGTAAGAACCACTTTACTCCATATACCCTTTAAACGCGAACAAATCGAATTCTCCCACAAGGTTTTACAGGTTTTACTTCGTATGACGTCGTATAGACGTTTTCAAGATTCGATTCAGCCACTCATGCTCACACGCCGTCTGCGTAACTGTCCGCAATGTATTTTATACCCGAAGTCGCGTACCGCTCATATATACCTTAGTTTTCTCTCTCTTTCGCTCTCTCTATCACTCACACACACGCACATACACACACACACACTCACACATACAACTGTACCTTCTACATGGTTGCATGAATTATTCTTGAATTCGCTGAATATCCACGGAGATCACTCATGGGTTACTACCGGCACTGCGCCACTTGCGCCATCTTTCGATATATAATCCAACTCTATAAATTTTTTTCTTAGGTGCTATGGCAGTCTTTTTTGCTGATACATATGTATCATATCGGAGAAAGAATATAAGAAGAGAAGAATAAAGTTGGCAGAAGAAGCTTCAGAGCACATATTCATAAGTTATACTCTGGCGTATTTTTGCGGGACACTCGGAAATCCAAAAGAGTGTATCCACTGTTCAAGAGCTGTTGCCTACTATATTCAAAGAATGTAATGTAGGTAACCATGCAATGAGATGCCAATGAAGCGTATTATAGATTTTTAAATTCTGTAACCTTAGTATGAATGAGATTTATATGAATTTTCTACTTGATATTATAAGGATAAGGAGATTAATACATGTATTATTCATAGGTAATAATTAAATCATGTAGAATGTTTGGAATTAGATTTTGAAAATTAGTAAATTATTAAATTTAAAATGACTTTGATGATTTTCCTGAAGCAGGAAAGAGTTGAAGAAAGTAGGTAGAAAAAAGCTCGTTATAGTTATTTTTCCTTAAGTCTTTC
This sequence comes from Torymus texanus, assembly GCA_036873485.1. NCBI lineage: Eukaryota > Metazoa > Arthropoda > Insecta > Hymenoptera > Torymidae > Torymus > Torymus texanus. The sequence goes on from JAYJLV010071920.1 coordinate 4,773, forward strand.
CTGCCTCTGGATGATCGATAAATCATTTTTAAATGTAATAATCACTGAGGGATAAATTCAGATCAGTAACATACTGTCGCGTTATTGAATCAATTTTAATAAATTATTTGATAAATATAGTGTTACGAATGACGAATTTTTGTGATCAGATATAATAAAATTATAATATTAATATGCACTTTACATAAAGATTACATATTTATAACTGATAAAGATTCAACATTTTAATAAATACAATTAAAAAATAGCTTTAGTTGGTAAGTTATTTTGCAAATAGATATAAAAAGAATTGAAATGATTTTTTCAAATGATCTTTAGGTACTAAAAATATCACAAAGCTTCCTCTAGGAGGAAGCAAAATTACTTACGAGAATACTATCGATGTTAACTAAAATTCAGCTAATTATGCTAGTTTCCAGCACTTTCCATATTTACTTAGGAAAATTTTCACCGTTAGAGCATTCTCTCTACTCTGCGAGCAAGCAACGTCACAAACTGCAACTGTTTACCGATCTCCAAAATTTTCGTCAAAGTAAAGCGTAAACTGCGCGTATACCATTTCCAAGAGTACATTCAAACACTCTTTCAACTATAAAATGAGAAACCAAGCGGTGAGCGCTCTTCGCAAAATTGATATAATACAATCCCTATTGTGTAAACTCGAAGGTGTTGCACAGAAGAGACTTGTTGACTTCGAACGTGTCTCCACGAGGGAAAGCAAGAACCGCAGTGCTGCCTATATATATAATACTCTAGAACGTCATGTTTCTATCGGTGAAACAACCAACACCATCCACTCCGTCACTCTCTTATCCAAATCGATGCAGAAACCATTTGCATCCTTATACTGCAGTATTCATTGTACAGATAAGTTATTTTCTTTTTAATGACCTTTTTTTTTTTAATGAAACCAGTAAATAAATTTATCATTAAACTATCACGTACACTTTAATATTTTTAAATCGCTAACATATCGTAAGAAATGTTAACATTAAAATGAAATTTTTATCTAAGAAAAACAATTAATTTATCAAGATTCAGAGAAATCGATGGAAATTTTTTTTGCAACTTATACGATTGGGTATACTTTTCTTTGTATCATTAGAAAGTAAATTAATCTTAAACGTTAATGTAAAGTTCGTATTAAATTATAAACCGAAGATAAAGGTGTAACATAATGATAAAAGAAAAACGATAATTATGATTTTATTATGTATTAAAGACTCTATGTGTATCAGGTGTTATATGGTGACTCTTAATGGTTCCAAAATACAAACTTTGAATGTATTATGCTACTCATCGCATAGGCTAGTGACCAGTCTAAAATCGGGAAGACAGGGCCAGTAAGGCGGTGACACTCACTAGTACATTGAGGGCTGGGTGAACCCCAGGTAAGTGAGCGAAAGTTCAATGATCAACTAAACATCTATTGGATGACTTACCTGGGTCCAGATAAGAACGGACTACAAGAACCACTGGATGTGCGTTTACTCTTGTTTAGCTGCTGGAGTTACGGCACCCGATTAAAGGGACTCTGATCAATGTTAATTGAGATCCAGGTCAGATGGCATTGGATACAACAGTTCGATGCTGCAAGTGGATAAACAAAACCAACAGACAGATCTATCTGTGGGTCGTAAGTACCTGCCAGGGAGGGCTAAATCCCCTAAAATGGAAAAGCACCTAGAACGTGCATCGAAACTGTTAAATCATGCGATTTTGTTTTCCCTCCCGAGTACGAGCTCGTGTCCTCTGCGCTTTCTTGTTTACAGACGTGCTTAATACCTACGTTTGACAACGGTAATCAGATGCATCTATAGGTGTAGTTTATAGGACCATACTACTGCTTCCTCAAAGAGGAAGCTTTGTAATGCCGAAAAATTTTTTTGTTTTTGAGCAAAAAAGTTTCATATCTCTCTCTCTCTCTCTCTCTCTCTCTCTCTCTCTCTCTCTCTGTGTGTGTGTGTGTGCGTGTGCGTGTGCGTGTGTGTGTGTGTGTGTGTGTGTGTGTGTATGTGCCGGCTATAACTTTTGAACCAATCAACCAATTTTCGCGATACAAAGCTTATTCTCTTCGTTTTGAAGGAAAATAGAGATGTTACCACTTATTTTTTCAATTTGTCGTTTTTCTTTTGTTTTATAACCAAAAAACGATTTCGAAAATGTTAGTTTTTCTATTTTTTAATATGTTAAAGTAGTATAATCTAATATAATTAATTTCTTTTTAAGGATCTTTAAATTACCTAAAATTTCTTCTTTTAAAAGTTGAATTGTCTTTAGTCTGTCATTTGTTATCAAAGAAAATGTGTTTAAAATATCTTTAATCTAAAAAAATTTGTTACTTAACGACTTGAAATTGTTACCACTTATTACATTTGGTGTGGCCAATACTGGATTAAATTTTCAAGTTATTATCTTGATTTGTTTCTGAGAAAAACAATATTTTTGGAAAAAAGTGCATTTTCTTTCCCAGACGATAACAGCAGTAAAAGTCAACCGGTCGTCTTGAAATTTGGCATAGAGATAACTTATTTATATCTTCGAACCGAGTTCGTTGCCCAAAAATATCCACCCATTACGACCAAAGATATTTGAGGTTAAAAATTGTTTTTAAATATTTTAGGATAACGATTTCTCAGAGATTATTTAATTTATCGACTTGAAATTTGAACCACTTATTACTTAACGGGAGCAATATTGGATTATGATTTCAAGTGATTATCTTCATTTGTTTCCGAGAAAAAATATTTTGGAAAAGACGCGCATTTTCTTTCCCAGACAATAACAGACGTAAAAATCAACCAATCATCTTGAAATTTGGCACTTACGACTTACTAGGTAAATTAACATAAGCATCTAGGAACACGATCTTCAAATTTAGTTGGATGGGCCAAAACGTCAAATTAATCAATTCTTCAAAGGGCTTGCTGAAGATGTTGGCTGTTCGACAATCCCAGAAAGGAAGAGGCCGAGTCGTAGCCGCAATCAAATAAGTACACCATACAAATATACGATAATAACTATTAATAATGAATATGTGATGTTCTTGCAAACATCGCAATTGTTAATAGAACATATTCTTTTAATCTTTTGTCTTCTCTTTAAACTTACCTTTTCAATAAGCACACTATATAAAAATAAAAAATTTGTTTTCAATTACTTTAAATACCAGTCTATTATACTATATCGTTTCTCACCATGCAATATATAAAAAGTTCTTTCCAAGAAAATGTAGTAAGAGATCAAATTATGTTTTTATATAATACCCAAAACATTATTAAAAAAAAATATGTTTAAAAGAATCTAGGAAAGCTCTAAATTAAACGCAAGAAAGTTATGAAATCAAAACTTCCTGTAAGAGTATACAATAAGGTAAGTTGTTGGTTTTTATTATACTGAAAAATAATAATTCTGAACTTTTCAATACTTATAAATAAATTAAATACAGGGAAGTATTTAAATCAATTTATTTTAGTCAAGTAACGATAACTTTTCTTGACTGACATATTTTCTTGGAAATAAATGAAGATAATCTATTGGAATTTCAGCACAATATTGTCTTCAATAAGTTAAATAAGTGATAAAACTTTCAAATTGATTAATCAAACCTAAATTAATAGCTTTATTTACTTATATTTCGATCAGTGTAACAGGAGTAACGGCAGTATTTAAAAAAAACTAATATTTTAACGTTAACATTGACGCAGCTAGTTACAATGTAAAGTTAGTTCATTTCAACTAAATTTCTGTAGTTTCAATGGCTACACTTTTAAATCAACAGCAATTTGAGTTGTGTATATTTAACAGTACGAATGCTGTTGAATCAATCGATTTTCTGTTAAAATAACCGAAACTCTGTTAATTCAATAGCATTCCTACTAAAGCAACCACATTTCTGTTCATTCAATCAATTCTTTTTCTCAGTGCACTCTTCTTAATTGTCGGTCTTGCTGGACTTTATGAGTTATTTTCAGTTTATCTCTCTTCAATTTGAATAAGTTATGCAAGCTAATGAATAAATTTAAAGAAGAAAGATGTATTAGAGACCATTTCTTCTGTTAAATCAAATATCATTCAGCATAAACACTATTTATTTATATTTTACTGCATCAATCGTGGTATACTGGTTTTATTTTATATTGTGAAAAAACGTAAAAGCAAAGAATTGATCATAATAGGTTAATACTAATGTTATAAGTTTTTTGCGAAAATGCGACTTATTGGAAACTCATGTTCACTATGCTGAGTATTAACCTTCTGACAGCCGGCATTTTTCCTACTGAAAAAGTGTAATTTTCTCGAAATTTTTCATATGTTTCTTAAGTAATAGTATATGTGGGCCGATCATGGAATGACGCCACATGGCGTCATGCCGGCTGTCAGAAGGTTAATAATATTAACTTTAAAAACTTAAATATACTCATTTTTCTAAATATAATAAATTATAAACAAAATTTTGCAAGCATGCCTTCAATAGATTTTTTATGAGACAGGGTCCAATCCTATAATAGACAGAAAAATTCGAAGACTAAGTAGTTAGTGTTTGAAGAAAGAAGCCCCTTCGACCTTTTTTTTCGAAAAATTATGATGTTTCAAAAAAAGGTCATAAAACTGTTTATTTATTTTTTCGATTGTTTAAGATTTTTGTACAATGGTTTAACATATGAAAGAAAAGAATTTTCGGAGATGTAGCAGCTAAACCACAGGACCAAACAAGTAAAATAACAATTGGATCGGTAAGTACGGGGCCAGTAACCAGGTAGCCAGCTTACCATCAAGCGAATGAACGATCAGCCGAAAATATTTCCTTCTTATTGGTTTTTACTCCTTTCCCTACTTTCTCTTCGTGGGTAGTCGCGGCTGGGGCAGCGGTACCGGCACACCCGAAGAGCCAATCGCTGCAATCGATGTTCCCATGTCGAGTTGAGTTATGGCGACGTTTAAAGAATTCCATGAAAATTTACGGGCTTGGCCACGGTGACTACCGGCAGTACTGCTGCTTTCTACAACGGTTGCGCGCACGTGCGCCCTCTCCCCCTCCCCGAACCAGTGAATTTACATTCAATCAGTTTTGCAAATTTTATTTGTCCCCTTTTTATGCGCACATACACAAAAATGAAAATAACCGAGAAGGCAATGTTCAATAAAACATTTTTCAACGACGCTTTTTTCTTGAATAAAATCGCTTTCGCCCCGATTGCGGTTCAAAAATATGAAATAAAATTACAAAACTGTTTTTTTGATGAAGTTTTATACTCTACTGGAAAGTCTCAAATAGATACACCTACGCAAGAGTACATGAAAAACAAATTTTTCCATAACCTATCATTTTTTTGCATGCCGACAGTTTGACCTTGGGAGTTTCACACTGTTATTTAGTCCTAACCAGAGGCAAGTGCATCTAAACCGTACTATGTAAATAAGGTAAGTTTTACTTATTTTTTATATTATTTAATGAAGGTTGTTGATACAAATGATTGCCTTTTATGTTGCAAATGCTAAAGATGCAGCTATCCAAATGTTGGTGTTTGGATAATACCAGAAATAAAAAACTAAATGAGAAATGTTTTTCAGACGTTTTGACTATTTTTTATATCCTGCTTTACGGAAATTTATTTTCTCTTTTTTCCTCTGTTTTACATGTATCTAAAGTCCTTTTTATCAGTCTTAGCTCTAGATTGTTGCACTAATGAGCTCCGCATATGCAATAGGTTCATCCTTAGTAACTCGTGCGGCAATAAGGACCTACGGTTTTAGGGAAGTTCCAACCTGCTAGAGCTACGATTTTAGAGCTAGGTTAAGAAAACTTTGTTACGAACAGAGGTTAACGAGCCGAACAACAATTGAGAAGCAATGCCCTAAAAGTGTGTGATATTCAAATAATAAGATCATTTATGAAGACTAGATTGTAATAATGAATTGAATTTAAAGTGATGATTTTAGTGTTCACGTGATAGTAACTGAAATTTTAGATTTTTAGTTTCTTTAGTTATTTAAAATTCTGTAACATATCTTCTATGTAATAAGAAATTGATTCCTATCTCTGGGATATGAATTCTGATACCCTAAAAAGAATCTCAATAAACTCAATCAATTTAATCTTATAGGACCATTTTTCAATCATATAACGAATTATATTTTAAATTAGTGAGTTTTTAATGAAGTTACGATAATAGTCATAAAAGTAAATAAAAGTTTCCAGAAGATTTTTATCTTAGTCTTTGTTTTATTAAAATAAATAGATTTTTTCAAATTTTTTCCTTTCTTTAGATAATTTTTATGACTGGTATATTGAACAATTTTCTTACTCTGTTTTTAATAGTCTACAACTTCCGAGAAAATCAATATTTTTCAAAGAAACACAGCTCATATTGAAACTTCTTCGGCAACGTTTGTATAGTATTATTATTATTTTCGTAACTTGAATATTCGCAAAACTATGATAAAATGGAAAGATATGACTTTTTATCAAAAAATAGTTTTACTAGACAAGTAAATGGATAATCAAAAGCTACATTGAGAAAAAAGACGTTAGCAATTGAGTGTCTTTTTGTAAAATAAACTATGGTATGTTAATAATAAATATATTGATATAATTTAAATAATTACTATATTTATTTATTTTACTTTAATATTTTCTTAAATATTAAATTACAATAAATAAATAATTTTCATCAGAATTTTGTTTGCATATATATGAAGTTCGTATCACTTTAAAATAAAATTGCAGCTGAATACAGCTATATTATATAGTACTTTAGGTGAAAATGTGTCATATTTTTTCCTTTGTATATAGATTAGCCATTTTTTAACCATTAATACGGCTTACTATTAATAAATAAACTTGCATCAATTTTATTTTACTTTCTCCGTTGCAGTAAAATACAATATATCAATGTTCTAATTATTGCCCAGGCACTGGTACAGTTACCCTTAGATAGTTCAGCATGAATGGTAAACAAATTCTATTCATGCTTGGTTTCTCTTATATAAACGGCTTGCGCCGATCACATGCTCAACGACGAACAGTGATCTTCATCACACTTGAAATTTTATCATCCTACTTCACTCTATTCTCATTTTCTGTACCGCACCTCTTTTCTTTTTCTGATCAGCCATAAAAGTGACGGCGTCCTCACCATGTCAATGACGTAAAGCTAAAATAAAGTTGTAGTTTCTTTGCCTCTTTTTCTTTACGTCTCATACATGCAGACGTTACCTATAATACATGCTTACGGGCTTCTGCAGCTCAGTATAAGTAGGCACCGTTCCCGCACAGCCTGATTACGATTTCTAGGCCCCAGGGAATAAAACGTGGAATACACCGGAAACAAGTCTGCAAAAGCGGAAGAAATAGTTTCGGGATTCTGAATTCGTAGATGATAAGAAGTTTGAATCTCATAATATTATCTAACAAAAAGAATTCTTTTGATGATTCATGTAGAGTAGGATTCAATTAGAAACCAAATGGTTGCCGTAATTTTCAATTTTTACTTATAATATGTATCTTTCGAATAATATATGAGACGATATTGTATTAATTTTCAAATCTTTTGATGCACAAAATTTTGAAGCTATTGAATAAATGGGGATGAAAAATTTGTTATGTATGAAAAACAGTTCGCGTTTAAATTATTACCAAAATCTTCGAGATTTTCATGCATATCTCTAATGAAAATATAAATATTTAAAATCTCTAAAAAAATTTTAAAATATAAATCGATATTTGCTTCAACAAACCTATAAAGTAAATTATTTGCTTTCTCCTAAAAAATTTTTTTTACTTGTCAAAATTATAAAAAAATTTTAATAAACTTTCAAGATGTAAAACTAAAATTATAAATATAATTTATAAACAAATTATAAATATAAAAAGAATGTAAATTTGTTGAAAATATATTCTACAGTCTATTTATAAAATTTCAAAATTAACGGTCAATATGAAAAATAATATTCAACTCAATATGTAGAGAGTAGAAGATATATTTTTAGACGTTTTTGTTTTCATACTAAGACAAAACCAGACCTGCTGATCATGAATTCGGCTCAAACTTTGGAATAAGTTTTTGAATGTGAAGAAAGTTGCCATGTCGAAGCTCCCCCCCCTCCTTTCTGTTTCGTATTTTTAAGACTTTTTTTAAAATTTCAAATCCAACTGACCTCAAATTAAAAATAACAGTTCATTATTATGAGCTGGAGAGAGTTTAACTCTGAATTTCAACATAAATTTAGTTTACAAAAAGTAATTTAATTAACATAACTGAATTTTGAGGTTAGATTGCCACCCGTAAGTAACCTTTCGAATTTCTAATAAATTAAAAGAATATCAAATAAGATCAATTTCTACTTGCGTAAAATGTATATTGGATGTAAAATAGGGGTTCATCTATTCATTTTTTCTTATTTATAGATAAATATAAATGAAAAATTTTTAACAATAATATCTCTTTAACGCTCAAAAAACTGAAGGTCTCGATATTTTTAGTTTTCTTTTGAAAAAGCCTATAATTCCTTCCAAAGTTATAGAAGGTTATGGTTATATTTGAATTCAGTAGGTTAAAATACATTGGAGTATGATTATCGGTCTTCTCACATAGACTACTTTTTTGTTTGTGTGCCTGTGTAATCTAAAACTAACAGCGTAAACAAAACGTTTATTTAGTCTTATTTTTTAATATATTTTTACTTCGCTAGTTTTAATAATAAATATGTAGACTACTGCCTAGATGTTCGTAAGTTATATAGTACAAAATAATTTTTCCTTCGGTGTTATTAAGTTCAGTAGTAAACTTCGGATTTTTTTGGTACTAAGCGCAAAAATTCTGTGTCAGCCTCAACTAGATTGCAACTTACAATCTAAAATTTTTAAGATTTGTTCTCTTTTTTGTTCTTCTTACGTATGGATTTATCACAGCTGTTCCAATTAAACCAAAAATGCAATGCCACCACCTCTTGGATTTCCAGTCTAATACCAGAGGTGTTCTAAAATAAGCAGCGTTATCTAAAAAACTTATATATTAGTTATAATTATATAACATTTTTGGTACCAATATATCTGTTTCGCGTATGAAAAGTAATAAGATACCTCAAAATACTTCAATCTGAAATCAAAATTTTATTTGTCGTAGTAGGTATTGATATACTTCTCGTTTAAAAGTTACCAATGTATAAGAAAACCCATAAAAAATTACATTATCGCGGCATCCAAAATAGTCAAAATTTATTTTTTTAAGGTCCTTCTTCTAGACGTCTTTTTCTTCTTTCTTATATCACAAAATATATGGAGGGAATCGCATACAATTAAAAACATAATTATCACACTTTTTTTCAAGATTAAAATGTTTTAAGGAAATTGTAAAAAAACCCTTTTTTGAAAAACTTTAATTTACTTTATAAATAATTTAAACATGTTAATTTTTTTCGAAAATTATAAGCGAGTGAAGTTGAGCAACCAGAAGACATACAAATACATAATTCACAGAAATCGACAGGCTTTTTTGAAATTATTATTATATCTTTTTGGAGGCTTTCAACAATTATTTAATTTTTATAAAAGTTAATAAAAGCTCTTGTTTTTCTTCTATTTTATTTTTTAATATTTTGTGTAGGGATGTTTCTGGGCTAAAATGAGGTTTCAAAAAGAGTTTTTTTTTGTTATTTTCTTAAAAATTGTAATCTTTATAAAGATTATGTGACAGATACATTTTTAATTGTACGCATTTGAGGGGGTAATAAATATTAATTGTATTTTTACATGTGAAAATTAGCATACATATACCGTAGGTAATAAAATGTAGCTGAAATTTCAAACTTTTTATTGCTGTAACTTTTGACACAAATCCCAATAAAAGGAATAACATTATACAGCTTCTTTTTCACTAGATGAGATGGAAATTAAAATTCCGGAATCCTTGGTATCCCTTGTAAATAATATAAAATATTGTTTTGTAACAGACTATAGGGCCATGCATTTATAAAATAAATTTAGGAAATACTTATTATCTAACTTTTATTATTTAACCACTATTAAAAGACTATTTCCTCTATCCACCTAAATTTTTTCTTTTTGTTTTACTTATTTGTTTACTTTCAAATAAAATTTTCCTGTATATAATAAATAATAAATAATTTCTGAATAAATAAATAAATATTTTATTTTATTACTCTTTCAATGTGTAGAATTAGTCGTAGAAAATGCTTGGCCCAAGTGAATGCGTCATCTTAACAATACAGAGCACATAGCTCAACGAAACATAAATATCGTCACCTACCACAAACAATAGCGCGTTCTTTCTAAAAGGTTCGATCTCTATGCATGCTGCAGCGTGAGAATATTATTTCACATTATATTAATTAGAATTTTATAGCAAGACTATATTTTTTATAATACTAAATATTAGATATAGGAGTATTAAAACTGTAACAGTAAAGTTTATATCAGAAACTAACCTGTATACTATTTCATGCGTTTTTTATTTATCATAATAATGCGAACATTTTTTTCTTTTTCTCTACTTTGTTAATTAACGTTAATAATAAATTCTTTAATTAACTTTAGTAATGGATCTTATTAACCTTTGTAAAACTATAATAAATATTCTTCTATACGAATTATTATATATTTAACTATTTTTGTAATAGTTATAACTCCGTTTATTTATAAACTAGCATGAAATACTATAGGAAAACATTCTTTTTAATAAATTCTTTTTACATTTGTAACTTTATAATATGATAACATTACATTTTGCATTATCGTTTTTCGACGA
>JAYJLV010071931.1:0-15541 GCA_036873485.1 Torymus texanus
CACACACACACACACACACACACACACACACACACACACACACTCACACACACACACACACACACACACACACACATGCGGTTCTTGCAACTGTCATCACACATAAAAGGAACGCAAAAAGAGACAACAAAAAGAGGTAGAAACGTTGGAAATCCCAGTGTACACCCCCACCGTGGCGTGATTCACCTAACGCGAGGTACAGAATCCACGATGAAGTGAGCGAGGGGGACCGTTTAATTCATGAATTATTAAAACGAGGATATATATGTATATACATTCGTATCTTCTTCTTTTCTTTTTATTTTTTTTGTTTACCACGCGCGTGTGGACGTGTACGCGGAAATCAGTAAACGCGCGGATTGTACGCAGCTGAATTTTAATGTCGTTTTAAGGACTATGCGGAACGGAATAATTGTGAATTCGAGGATACGATTATGCCAGTCGGCACGCGAATGTCTCGTTGCGAGGGGAAGTGTAATTGCACGCGGCTTCCTAGCTTTGAGTATGTGTGTATACAGGCTGTTGCAGTGGTTTTCGAGGGTTTGCGAAAAATCGTTATCAAACGGCGTAGGTAATGGTCAAACTCATTTGCGTTGATGTTATATATAGGAAGATGAGCGTTTAAGAAGTTGTTCGTGTTTACCCAGTGTTAAGAGGAAGTTTTATTATACTATTGATATATATTATGTATATAGTCACGAGTAAAGTAGCTTTAGATATAACTTTTCATTATCATTTTCAAGTATATAAAAACTATTTTACTGTACGACGACTTGATCACATTTATCATTGTAATACTAGAACGATTCGTTCACTCGACATTCACAATTTTAATCTGAAATCTCGCACGAGTACTTAAAAAACTACAACGTCGCGGAACCTCGAGAACAAAAAAAAAAGGAGGGAGGAAACAAATACGCCGATCGTTTACCCGCACGCCTCGGCTCCTTATCACGACCTACAATCCCACGCTCGCGCGGCCGTAAAAAGCGGAAAACATTGTCTGCTCCGTGGACTACTAAGTCCCGTGACTATAGTGCGGATACAATCGAAGCTTTCATCTCTTTTCTCTCTCTCTCTCTCTCTCACTCACTCTTTCTCTATCTCTCTCTCTCTCTATTTCTCGCGAGAAGAGACAAACCGGAGTTTTTCACCTTCGGGGAACTTTCACGAGAGAGCAGCAGAAGATCGTAAACGGTGCTCGCTCGTGTGAGCCCGATATTCATCCGGCTTTTTCAGCTACGTGAGTAGAGGGGGAAGATAGTGCACTAAAGCCGGCTGTTAAAATTTTGATTTAATCCTCTAGCTAGCGAGTGATAAAGGTTGATGAAAATCTCATTGACGTGCGCTTGTGCACGCTATATACTTTGTGTGATCTATATACTAGTGAGCTTTGTGTGAGTGTGTGTGTGTGTGTGTATTGGGTGAGCCGAGGAAAGCTGGAATTTATGTGCGGGGTATTTGAAAATTTGAATCTGAAGCGTAGATTGAATGGAGAGGATGATGATTGAAATATATGCTTTTTAAGTAGTTCAAATGTGAAATTGGTCGTAGGATTATTTATTGCCGGTTGTTTAGTGGTGAAAAGGTTAGCTATATACATATATGGATGCAGTTCAAATCAATTTTATAGTGGATTGTGAATGCTTTTTTTTTTTATTACTAATGAAGAAAGTGGACATAAAAGAAACTCATTTTGCTTTCTCGTAGAGGAAACTTTGTGATTGTAAAAAAATATCGAGAAAAATTGTTATTAATAACGAGTCGAATTGAAATATATTGTTCCTAGAAAATATCAGTATTAGTGCGTCTGTATTTATTTTTTTTTATTTTTGTTTTCTGCGAAAATAATACTTTTTGATTTTATAGTGTAATAAAAATGCTTCGTAAAAGTGACACTTTTAACCAGAATGTCAAAAAAAACAATTTACGATTTTTTATATTCAATTTAGTTACTTTTTAAAGCTAATATTCATTATTGCCCTTGAAGCAGAATAAAATTCTGCTATTTAAAAAAAAGTAAAAAAACTAATTGTGTTTAGCTATTATTAGTCCTTAGTTTTTAATGAAAATGTGATTTTTCATAAACGGGATGTATCTCAAAAGTGAAAATAAATGTACATTCTTTTTCTCATAAAAAATTTTAAACAAGTTAAATACTCGCTAATAATACTTTTACAGCAAGGTATAGATGACAATTATTCTTATGCAAAGTCCAATATTTCCTCATTTCTCCACCATAACATAACTTTTTCAAAAGTATTTATTTATGATTAGAAATTCGAAAATTAAAACTAACAACTATCATCAACACTTTAACTTGTATATAAATTACAGTTGCGCAAAACGAACAGTTAATATCAAAAGGGCACTCAACTACCCTGAATTTCACAAATAATTAACCACCCACAGCTTCGCAGTTCGTTCGTGCCGTTCGCCCTACTTTTTACAAAGTTTCTACTGTAATAAACGACCACTCGGCACCACCACCATCGCTGTATATAATTTACCATTACACGCACAAAATCCTCCTCCCGAAAACTTCAAAGATCAATACGAACAATCTTCAAGACCCTATGCAAAAAAAAACCCGCAACTACAATCCACACCAGATACTTAATTTCCCATTCCCAACATAGTTTTCGACTTCCCATCCAACTCCTCTAAAAAAAAAGAAGAGAAAAATTCGAACTCCACTTTGAAACTTCGCGATTCGCGTTTTCTCTCGCTCTCGCGAATTACCGCGAGTGGGTACTTATATTTACGTGGGCTGCAACTCTCCTTCGTATTTTTACCCGTACCGCTTGCTATGTGTATATACTGAACGCATTTGCGATGCGGAGCACGGTTCGTTCGGCCGTATAATGCGCCGCGTCGGTTCGTCACTTTGACGAGTAGAGCGCGAGCGCAAACTGACAAGGGAATTTCGATGCATCGCGCGCGCGCGTGGTTCTGCGAAAAAGTGGATAAATGTACGGTATAAAGCGTTGGGATTTTTCTGGCTGGCTTGAGTCGTTGGAATTCTGATGAGATATATATCGGTGGAAGATGTATCTGAAGGCGATGCTTTTGTAACGGTTTGAAGCGTTAAAAATTATTTGAATTTGACTCTTTGGTGTCTATTTTCTTTTTTTTAACTGAAATAATTTTTAAAATATTAATTTTTTTTATAATTATATTATGAAATATTTATAGTATGATAATATTTCACTTACCAATTTCACAAAAAAAATTTATTAAAATTGCAAAACATCTAGGAACGACGTTCTACTACGTAAAAAACTAAAAGCCTGCACAAGAGCATCTCTAATGTTTTATTAAAAGACCTATCATCCATTCCAACATCGCAATTCAAAAGCACCGACTGCACATCGCATCCTCGGTATTTACCATCAAACAAAGTCCCCCCGATATCATTCTTTCATCATCCTACCGAGCACCGAGTATATTTACAAACCTTCAGCTATACTACCACCACCACCTCATCATCGTTCGCCTCTCTACAACCTTCCCTATCCATAATACATTTCTATACCAAAACCTTCGTCGTGTATTCGCTTGCTATAACCAAACCTGGGCGTATTCCGCCCACGACTCACGTTGCAGATCAATTCCCCGCAGCTGAGGAGGAGTCGAAACCGTCCCCGATATCCGCAGCGACAGCAGCCCCTGGCAAAATGCAGCAGCAGCAGCAACAGCAGGACGCGATAGTGGTGCGAAACGCGCGCAAGCGTTATGGCAAGGCCCAACCGAATATACTCGATGGCCTCAACATGCGAGTGCCTCGTGGATGCATGTGAGTTTAGACGAGAGCTGTACATGGTTTATTCACGTGGGTTACCGGATAGGGTTGTGGTTTATTCAAGGGATGGTGGTTTTCTTTTTGGAGGGATTAAGGGTGAAGAGTAATTATCAGTTGAAAGAGTGGGGCTTTTTTTCTTTTGGATTGCGTATTGTAGTGAAATATTAATGAACGTTGCTTTGTTTTGTTTTGAATTTTCGGTTTTATTCGTATAATATGAATGATAACTGGGAGTTTGAAAAGGAATGGTGATAAAAAGATATTACAATGCGGGTTCGCGTACGCACCTTTGTGAAAAACAATACTTCGCTATCTGTTGTTAATTAAAATATGTTCATTACGATAATATGTGTCGTGATATTTTATTCTTGGTTTTCTTTCATTCTTTATGAAACGTTATTATTGATTGTAATTTATAATTTGGTAGAATTTCGATATTGCATTGGCATATTTTTGTTAATGTGCTGCTTTTGTAGAAACACTGAGATGACATATAACAGTAACGTGAAATGTCATAATTTATTTTAAAATATTTAATATATTACGTAACGGATAAGTGGTATGCAAATTTTCAGCTGTAATACCAAAACGAAACACTTGTAATCGTCAAAACAATTGTCCAATATAATTTGTCCGTGTTACACTTTTAAGAAGTAATTTCACGATATAGTAATGGTATTAAATTTAATGTATTTATAAAATAAATTTTTGAAAAAACATGATATTTATGATATCTTTACATTACCCAAATTTTTGATGGTGCTATTTATAAATATTCATATTCAACAATTTGCAATGCTAATTCGAACGCAATCGCCCAGTGTATTGTTTTTTCTAGAACATTCTATAAATTGCACTCGAATAGCAATCAATGAATATAAAGTAATTAATTTATTAATAATTACAACTTATTCGTAATGAATATCAATGTGAAACTTAACAAATGGGAATCTCGTGTATACGAATAATCGTACAATTTATAGTGACTCATTATTATTTCAAAGTATCCTGGAAAATTGGACAACATATAATTTATCTGGCTCATTTAAATAAGACAGAATCTTTGAATTATTTTCCTTTGATTTAAAAGTAAACATAATATTATCAACATATCTGCTAAAAGAAATAAATTTTTCCAATCAAAAAAGCAAAAACTAAAACCAACCACTCGACCTCGAATCTCACCCCTTCTTATAGATATGGCTTGTTGGGTGCAAGCGGCTGCGGCAAGACGACATTGCTGTCATGCGTCGTAGGCGTGAAGAAACTCGACCACGGCGAAATGTGGGTGTTGGGTGGAAAACCTGGACAGAAAGATTCGGGCATACCAGGGCCGCGGGTCGGCTATATGCCCCAGGAGATCTCCCTCGTCAATGAGTTTTCCGTTATCGGTGCGATGTACTATTTCGGTAGGATCAACGGCCTCGAGGACAGCGTCATTGGTATGTGATCAGTCATTCGTTACTTGCTGGGTGGCTGCAAATTTATTGGTGAAAACGCATGATACCATATGCTACCGTTTGTTGTTCGCGGTTTTACGGGGGTTGAGTATCATGTGGTGGGAATTCGAATTAGTTTCGAACTAATTTCAGAACTGCTGGAAATTTTTGAAATGCTAATTTTATTTTAACGAAATTTTATTGATATTATTCGAGGTTGTCAAAGTTTTTGAATAATTATATAGAAAACTTATTCAAGCGGAAAAATTTGTTAGAACTTATGAATAATGAGTAATTCATTAGTTTCGTAGCTAGTAGTCATTTGTTGATGGTAATGAGCAGATAATAAATTGACAAAGGAAACGTTTTGTTTAAAATATGTGGCCGAGTCTGTGCAAATCGAAAGGTCAAAAAATAGATTTTCTTGAAACTCTCAGAAAACGTTCTTTAACTCATACTTTTGGATATATCAGAAATCAAAAACTGATTTATAACTATTTTTATGTCTATCGCGAAAAATGCTTCCCTGAGGAGTTATAAATTAGTGAAAATCGGCAAAAAATGAAAAAAATCACCAAAAATTAGTTCCTGTGATATATTCAAAAGTATGGGTCAAAAAAATGGGATAAAATTCAGGGGTATCCGGAATAATAAGTAGCAGAATATTTTCTGAGAGTTGCAAGAAAATCTATTTTTTGACCTCTCGATTTGACAGAGACTCGACCATGTAAATTTGGATAATAATTCGGTAAAAAAAAAAAAACAATTCATATAGCTTTTAATAAACATTTACGGTCATTTTCATCAAGCCATTTTTTCGTTGTAGACGAAAGGTACGCCTTTTTCTCGGATCTGTTGGATCTACCGCCACGCGACAGGCTAGTGAAGCACATGAGCGGCGGCCAGCAACGACGCGTATCTTTCGCCGCCTCACTCATTCATAAGCCGGAGCTGCTGATCCTCGACGAGCCTACCGTTGGGCTGGATCCTGTTTTACGAGAGAAGCAAGTAGACTTTTGATATTTTATAGTGTATATATAGTCTTATAGGTTTACCGAGAAATTGAATTTAGAAGAAATGTGCTACCACCCATGCAGTATATCTAACTTTAGGATGTTTGTGTTACAGAATATGGAAATTCCTGGTAAAACTAACGAAGGAAGAGGGTGTAGCTGTTATCATTACCACGCATTATATTGAAGAAGCCAAACTAGCTAATAGAGTGAGTTGCTTTTTTTTTATCGTAAATTGGTTCATTGGATGAATTAATTATTCATCTGCATTTTTTCTCTTCTGTCTCTTGTAGATCGGCTTGATGAGATGCGGTCAGTTGCTCGCAGAGACGACACCGATGGCATTACTCACCAAGTTCCAGTGTCCAACCCTGGAAGATGCCTTCCTGATCCTCAGCCAGAAGCAGAAGGATAACCAAGAGAAGGGCTTGTTCGTGGTTGGGACAGAGGTGATCGAAGACCTGGAGGAGGTAACAAGTCACTCGACGCCTGCTTCACAAAACGATCTTCTTAACAGTACTAATGTAAGTTTATTAAAAGTTACGGATAGTTGAGGATTGAATTAGAAAGCTTTTGTAGAAGTAAATGTTTATTTAATATACTTTAGATAATTAAGAGGCGGACGCGCCTTTCACGAAACTATTATCTATATGGTTTCTAATTTGTTCTATCACGTTGATTTAATTAGAGATTATATCTTACATGTATATATACAATTTACTGTATTTAATGAAAGTGAATCTTTATTGAAAATGATTGATTTAAAGCATCCTTTTTATTACTAGTTATTTTTCATTAATAACCATAAAAAAGAGATATACACGAGCAAAAAAGATCCTACCGCTAGTGTGAATTACGCTCCGACGGACACTTTGAACGATTTTTCATATACATTATTTCACAGAACATAATGAACAGTGAAAAGCAGCTGCTCGACAGCCAGTACGCTGAGAAGAAGCGCTCGGGTTTTTTCTCACCCTCTGCTGGCAAAGTATTCAGAGCGCTCATGACGAAAAACCTTCTTCAATTTTTGCGGCATCCCGGGTGAGTATCCACATATTTAATGCTTGCTATGACACGTCTCGAACGTAACTTTATGACGCGTGTCCATTAACTTCGGTTGGACGATTTTATGCTTTTATGCGGCTACACGTGGGTCAAACGTAGTAAATGACATTATTAATGCATCAAGTTTATATTTAAAATTTTTGAAAAATAATTTGTTTATGATTATGCAAAAGGTTTGTTAATTATTTGAAATTTTGCTTCCGATAATTACGATACTAACGAGATCTATTTACATTATCAGTCCTTCGATGGCATAATAATAACTTGAGAAGAAAAACTTGAAAATCAATAGAAAAAAAGAGACAACCTGTATATATTACATCGTTCAGTCAATCACCGACATACATAATTACAAAACTAATTAACTCTTGCAATTGCGACATCTCAGGGGTATCCTCTTCGCTTTCATCTTCCCGGTGGTCCAGGTGACGCTGTTCTTCTACGCGATCGGACGTGATCCCAAGGGCATCGTCGTCGCGATCGTGAACGACGAGGCGGGCAATTGCGACTACGGTAGAAACCTCGGCTCGGTCATCTACGATCCAGATGCTGGGACGTGTGATTATATCGATCTGAGCTGTCGGTTTCTTCATGGATTTAACGAAAGTCTCATGCTGAAGGTAAGTGGATTTTTCAGGATATTGTCGGTTTCGATGATTTGGTTGATTAACGTCATTTTTTCTTTGAGAGAAATGGGGAGTTGGTGGGGTGATTGGAGTTGAGATGAAGGGGGTGAGAAATACACAAAGCGAATTGAATATTACGTGTTTTTAGGGATAAAATTACAGTCTTAATTATTATTTATTTATAACAATTACAAAATTTATTTCAACAATGATTATTCACATAAAATTTGTAATCCTTAATTATAAAATTTTGTCCATTATAGTAACTATGTAAATAATGCTACTTAAGATTTTTGCTACAAAATTAACTCATCTAATAGTTAAAAATGATTGATAATAAAGTTTTATACATGGTGATTAACTCTTTTGTACAATTTTCTAAAGTGCTCTGATACTGTGGCAAATCTAATTAACGACGAAACACTTCGTCAAAGTTAGTATATCTATATACATTATGAAACTCTTCGAGCTCTCAGTTTATAATAGTTAATATCGTCATCCCCTCGTCGAATCTCTAGGAAACTTTCCGCACGTTCTTCGGAAATTCATCCCTTCTTAATTATACCATCTCACTTCACAAATTCTCCCGTGCAAATTTCTAAATACACGCTCACATCGTGTCTTTTCTGCTTTGCCATTCTAGCAATATTATGATACGGTGGAGGATGCACAAATGGAGGTGGAGAACGGCCGAGCTGCGGGTACGTTGTACTTCTCACGGAATTTCTCGCGTGCCCTGCAGCTCCGTCGAGACAACCTCGACTCGACTACGGAGGAGGATATCGTGGCTGGAGAAATTCTCACCTCGCTTGACATGGGCGGTAAGACATGCGCATTATGTTACGCGGCGTCATAAATAACATAGAGTGGCTAACATATGATTTTCGACTTAAATTTCGGCTTCTTAGAGTAAAATATTGGTTTAGGATTGTGAATGGGGATTGAAAGTGGGATTGGTTATTGGATGTCGATTGAGGGTTGATGTATTAAGTGTTTTTTGATTGATTTATAGCTGTTGGGAGAAGAAAGGCTAGATTGAATTTTTATTACAAAGATAAATTTATTGGGCATTCGGGAAAATTTGTAAGCTTAGTTTTATATGTAGCAATGACTGCAACATATTTCCGTAAAAAGCAACTAATTCTATAATACGTTTTTTAATCAACTTGTGTGTATTTTTTGTATACAGATCGACAAATCGGTTTATTTTTGCAAAAAGGTCTGTTCGAGCGTTTCTTAGAAATCCATGGTGATGTGGTATCGGAATGTAACATACCTAGAAAATTTGCTGGTACACCTGTTTACGTATGTATATTGAATATATTACGATATATATATATATTTTTTTTAATTATAATTAATACTTCAATTTTACCATAGTTCGAAGAACCAATATTCGGAAATATGGATCAGAAATATTCACAATTCGTAGCGCCAGGATTTATACTTACGTAAGTTATTTATTAAAAAATATGTTTAATACACTGGGAAAAAGTTTAGTAAAAAAGACAAAAATTTTCATGTTATCTTGTAAATCCATATTATTCATATAATTATTGAAATTTGTTCTAAAGCATGGTAAATTGTGTAAAAATTTTTTTAAATTACTAATAAATTGTTTTCTGAATCTATAAAGATTTTTAATTTATTCTAATAATAATTTATTGATTAATGCATCTCGTTACAGCATCACTTTCTTCTTAGCAACCGCTGTATCGTCATCTATTATCATAGCTGATCGTGCGGAAGGTGTTTGGGATCGTAGCCTCGTACAAGGTAAATAAACTGCTCCTGAATAATGTATTGGTACAAGTAGTTAAAAGCTGTTGAATGAAGTAAAAAGCCAAGATTGACTTTTAAAGGAACGTGACGTAACTGGGAAAAATTGTGTCAATGGTACATGAAGAATAATTAGAACTTATTTATTTTAATAATTTATATATAATTTTCTCCAGATTTGATAGTTTTAAATTACTATATTTTTGGTCAACTACGTTCACATTCTTATACACAGAAACTAAAATATTGCAAAGAAATTTAAAAAAAAATAATCTCATTCACTTTTCATTAAAACAATCGTTACGTTGTATACATATAAATTCATGTTTAAAATCCGAACGACTCGTTATCAGTTAACGAACTAAACGAAGCCGCTCGTTTACCAAAGCTCAGCCCCTACATCCATATCAATAAAGAAGCACGAAAGCAGCAACCCACCACCGAGCCACACAGCCATCAGTTTTTTTTCTCCATCTACGTTGTGCACATATCGCTTGCACGACGGCGAGCATCGAGCAGCACGGACTTATTATGGAAAACAATGAGTCGGGTTTGCTACCGCGCTAAATTGCCGAAGCCATCGTAGCCGATTAGTATGCGTCGCGACGCGTGGACCTCCACGGGAGCCGCTATAGCTCGAACCGCGGAAAATGAATTCTTTCGCCTTCTTCCGTATTGAATTTACTTTGTGAATAACAATTGCTAGTCAAGAGCTACTGCGGCTTAATGGGTAAGCATGGTGGTCGCAAACGAAGGTGATTGCTGTTCGGGAGCTTTCTGTTTTTGTGAGTTTATGAGCTGGAGTTTAAAATGAACGTGAAAATTAACTTTTGTTCGGTCGAACGAGATTCCGTTAACTTCCTATTATTTAAGGCAATTTGTGCAATTGCTTTCACTCGAGAATCAACCTTGATATGACAATCGGATTAAATAATAATCCCATTTGTGTCGCTCTTATCACAGATAATTGACGATATATACTCATCGATCAATTTAGTTGTCATCGAGAGAAACCTTTTATCAAAACATTCAACAATCAATCATCGATGAAAAATTGTCGCTTTTTCGTAGTAATCTATGATAAGTATTCGTCAAATAAAAGAGTCATTTTTTTCATTAGGATTATCTGTTGCGTAATGAGCCATTGGAATAATTATACAAAATAAATATATCTTGTATTGTCTATTAATTAATAATATTTAATATCTTATAACAATTAAATAACACTTTAAATATTCTTCCCATAATTTATTAAAAAGAAAAATCGAACTTCTAAACTAAACACAAAGTTAAAATAACTGACGAAAAAATAAAAAATCTGTTTACAGGAGTAACAACAGCGGAAATCCTACTCTCCCACATGCTCACACAGCTGACGATGGTGATCATCCAGGTATCCGTGATACTCGGTATATGCTTCCTGCACTTTCAGCTGCCGTGCAAGGGCTCGCTGTTGGCCGTTGCTAGCATCATCCTGCTCATCGGACTGTGCGGAATGTGTTACGGTATGAACGCTTTTCGCACCCGGACGCAGGCTTTTCGCGCCGAGCGCTATCGATGAATCGCAATTTTGATTTCCACATTGTTTTGCAGGTTTTCTCATCTCGGTACTCTGCACGTCACACACGGTGGCGAATTTCATATCAACCGGCAGCTTTTATCCCATTATTCTCTTGTGCGGTGAGTCGAATTGCTTTTTCATTTGCTGTACGAGCTGTTTTGTTTCCTATTTTTGTTTATGGTTTGGATATTTGTAGAATTACAGTTTCGATGCTGTAAAGAAATGACTTTTGGTTTACAATGAGGTTGAAACAAAAAAAGGATGTTATGTATTATACGAAAAGTCGATAAAATGTTCTACTTTACCGCCTTTTAAATTGAAGCTGTTCGTTTAGCTGTAGATAACTTTTTTAATTATTACTTCTTTTATTTCGACCCAATATACAATGACGTTGACTGTGAACTTGAAGAAAAAGAGTTTAATGAAGAATAGTCCTACATCAGAGTTTTTATTTGCGACTGGTTTCCATTGTGAACCCTTATACAAGAATTAAAATCACAAAAAATAAATTACAAATGGAACAGCAATGAATAGCCATGCAACAATTACAAGTTAATATTTTCCATAAAATATTTCCTTCATTTTTTTCTGAAATTTATTTTTTGAATTTCAATTTAATAAAAGGAATCGATAAATTAGTTTGAAGAAGCTAAGTGCCAATGAATTGGCAGCGGTTTTTTAATTATTACTTCATTATAGGTTTTATAAAGTCGTAGTATAGTCTTCATTTAATCAATTACTGCTACTCAAATATGTAATTTGAATAATTCAAAATCAGTTTATTTACTTGTCGGCAATGCAGAACATACAGTCAATACATCAGGTTTCTTTAATATTGACATATAAACTTTATCATCCAAATAATATTGTTTTTTTCAAGAAACATTACTCATTAGAATTTTTCCCTTATACAAACAGGAGCAATTTGGCCGGCAGAGGGTATGCCGACGTTTCTGCGTTGGGTCAGCTTCACGATGCCGACTACCATACCGAGTTACTCGCTACGTGGCATCATGGATAAGGGCTTCCCGATGAGCGAGCCCGAGGTCTACAGCGGCTTCCTAATAGCATCCGGGTGGACGCTCGCCTTCATCGTCTGCTGTCTAATCAGTCTTCGCGGCAAGACCGTGTAACGTCGGCTCTGCAACGTCGATTTGTTAATGACTGTCTAAACGGATAATAGGAGAAGCGAAAATACTGTCGGTGGGATTGCGGGAGTGAATTTCGACAATTCGTGGTTGTGAGTGATTAGAGTGCGCAGGATTTTCCATCGAAGTAAACGATAATTTTACTCGAATGGAATCTATATGACTCATGTGAATTGTTCTTATTTATTCCGGGTGTGCGAAGTCTAATAAGAATTTCGATTTGGGTGACAGTGTTTTTGCTGTTTTTAAAGTGAAACCTTAGTTTTCAAAAGGTTCTTTCTCGATTGTATCACTTTAAACAATTTGTTAATACTAAGGTTCAAATGTTGCGTTGGTTATGTACATTTAAGAAAATTCGTACTTACTTAATTTTGTTAAATGACCATTCCCGCAAGAAAACGAGTTATTCACTCTATTGCTTAAAAGAGTGGATAGCCAAAAAGAATGGTAGTTTTTTTTCGAAGATTGAATAAAACTCGAGAATTTTAACGGGAGATGATCGCTGCTTTGGGCGTTTGCGAGCTCATCTCTCAAAGATGTAAAAATGTAAAAAATAAGAGGAAAAATTATTTTTCTTGTCGAATGTCTTAAGTGACTTTTACGCATTATTATCACGCACATTTTACCGACTGAACAAACAAATGCAAATTCTATTTTACACTAGACAATTTTACTAGAAAACATTCAAGATTTATTTTATTATAAATAATCTCATAAAACTTATTTAATTCATAATGTTTTTAACACTGAATATTTAAATCAATTTGATCTTCAACAAGAAAAATAATTTAATATTTTATATGGTCTTGCCAATTATCTTCGAAGTCTCGCGATTACTATTTTTAAACAGGGTTCTTGCGTTGTAAGATATTGTAAACATTTTTTAGCCTCCTTGAGGTGCTGGAAAATTAATTTTAAATCATATTCGGCTCACTTAAAATAAGTTTCATTTAATCAGACATATTTTAACTAAAGCAAATGATTTTGTACCAAGAAGGAAATTTGGCAAATCCTTGACAATCAATGTTGTTGTAGCTTACATTATAATTTAGTAATTTTAATTATTTTTTAATTCTAAGGTAAGATGAAACAAAGTTTTTGTAATTAGCATTTTAGTGGTCACTATTTTTAAAATACTTCATCATTATTATTTTTTTGTTTCTTTATTTGAAAAATGTAGACTAAAAGAAGCAAAGCTATGTTCTTGATTAAATGCATCTCTAGTCAGAAATCAAGAAAAACATAAAAATCTAACATCAGCAGTGAAATTTTAAAAAACGTGAAAAATGAGTTCTTATTCGATATAAGCCTTATATTACAGGCATAAATGCAAACAAAAATTTGTTACCTTATTCGAGCGGCTAAAATAATTTAAAGTGAAGCAGAATGCTTTTCTGCGTTGTATAAACTTAAAATATGTACATAAATTATTTATAAATAGTGATTTCAATAAACTGATTTTTAGCAAATTTATTCAATTGTTCAAAAAATTATTAATGCCATTACTATATAGGTTCTACATAAAAGTTAGTAATAAATGAAAAATACGTACAACTTATTATATTCAAAACTATAACTTCCAACAGTTATGTTTCCGCATGCGCATTTTATGCAGGTTGATCCACCATTAGTGTGATGCTCAGTAGGGGATATTTAACAGGAACACATAGAAGATATATGCTCCTGTAAAGGAAAAGCGGGTAAAGGTTGTCCCCTCGTATTTTCCAGCAAGCGTCCGCATAGTGCAGTGACGCCATCGTGAGTTGCAAGAAGAGGGAGTGGAGCTGTCAAGCTCCCCCATGTGACTTAGAGGGAACGGAAAAACGGCTTGGCAAGGAAAAGTGGTGTAAAGATTTTGAGGGAAAAGGAGATCGAAGCTGAGGATCGAGGTGATTTTTTCCCCTCTTCTATCAGGGTACTATGATTACTAAGTAGATCTTCAAGGAAGAGTTTTCCCCTTCGAGAAAATTCTTAGAAGAAAGTATTGATATACCAATGCATATATATGCAGCGACAAAATCCAAGAAAATGCAGAGGTCCCGATCAGGTCAAAATTGTCCCCTATTAGGTAGTAACTCTTGTCGTAGATGTTTTCCTAGACAAAAAATCGGAGTTAATTGGTCGTTTTTCACCAGTCTTCTGGGAACCTCAACCCGTGACTAATGCAGTTGGGGTTACGCATTGACATGTCGACCCCAGAAGCCAAAAAATATTTTTGAGAAAAATCACGCCCAATAAGCTATTCTGATAAGTAAAAGTAATATACTCTGTAATAAGGGAGAAAAGGAATGGAATGGTGAATGTCAGCCAATGACAGTGTATCTATTACCAGTGAGCACTAATCCGTCACTAAATCTTTAAACTGCAAGGGAACAAAATATTTGCGGTTTTCCGTTGACTTTCAGGATCAGAACATCATCTTAAGGAAGGTTAGTGTTCACTGATCTTGGCAGGAAAATCCATTTAGCAAAATTAATCTAACGATTAAGGAAACGTTAAGAATATCGTTGGAGATGTCAGACGAGCGAGCCTCATAACACAACCGATTTTCTAGGTCGTTAAATCTATTCACATTGCGGTTAACTGACGATTTCTGAATCAGGCTAACATGTTAGTAGCATAAGTCTTCACAAGGCAATGGTTTTGATGATCGATCGGTATGCGAGGTGAATGAATTACACTTATGGTATTACTTATCGTTAGTCATAATTTAAACAGTAGTAAAGGTAAGTATAACTGTATCATAAACACAGAATATATATGAATCACAGAAAATTGTTCCAAAGATTATTTTCATATTATTAATTCTGTAATTTAAGTATACTAATTGTAGCATATTTATTTATTTGTTGATTTTCGAAAGATATTATCGATGCAATTATTTGACCTAAAATTCATTTAGGTTAAGTGTATCATATTGTCCCGCAAATACTTCTAAAAATCGCTGCCAATACATTGGCACTCAGCTTCCTCAAACTTTATATATTATTCCATTATTATTTTGTCAAAATAAATTAAAAAAATTATGTTACCAATATATTTTTATATAACAAAAAAATATCTTTAAATGTCTACTTTTCAATTACACTTTATTGCATCTATAAT
>JAYJLV010071952.1:0-15540 GCA_036873485.1 Torymus texanus
TGTGCGTTACTCATTATAACATATATACGAGTTCATGGTCGTACATATTTGCTTACTAGAAGCTTCCATTCGTAACAATAGAAAGAAATATGTACTGATATAAAATAATATCAATTAATAAAATATGATTTTAATAGCAAGAAAATGATAAAAATTGAAAAAAGTGATAAAAAATGTTAAAATGTCCAAAATCCAACAATAATTATCAAATTTTTGTACTTATTATCACTTATTATCACTTTTTTCCATTTTTTATTAATTATTATTAAATTTTATCAACTGTTTTCAATATTTATCAGTTTTTTTCAAATATATTTTTCAGCAGGGTAACGTCCATTTCCCGCGGATAGCCGTACGTGAAGTGATCGCCCGCCGCTGATTCAAACGTGGTGGGGGGTCACCACTAATGGTGATATAAATAAAAATAATGTTAATATAAATAAAATATTTTTTTGTACTAAAAAATCAATCTATATAACAATAAATTATATTATTTTCATAAAATTCATTATTATTAAATACCTTTGAAATTCCTTATTAACTATGACGATTTTTATGTTATAAACCAGCTTAAAATTTTATGAAAGAAATACAAAATTGTATTTCTTAAAATTTTCAATTTTTATTTGAGTTTTGAATTAATCAATAATTTTTAAAAGTATATCTAATTTAAATTGAATTATTTATCTTTCATTTCAAAATCATTTAACTTTTAGATGATTTTTTCTCTTTATTTTCGTGTAAGTAAAGTTTTTTACTTCACGCGCGAACTTCACGCACAATCGATCAAAATATAGCATATGCCGCTCATGTAGTGACTTTTTCACGAGAAGCGATCATAGCAAACGAGTCGCCGACGTAGCCACTTCGCACACTAGTTGCATAATATAATATTATTAAACATATTTCGTGCTCTATATTTTAAATGCAAAATTCATAAAGTTATACAGAATAAATTAGTAGTTAAATAGCAATCATAATGTTAAAAATTATTTTTATCTTCTCGTCTCTTTTTTTATAATGGGTGTAATACTTTTTTAAAAATAATTTCAATTTTTTTTAATCATTCAGAAATAAATTAAAGTGGATCCGAGTTGATAAAACTGTTTGGTGGCTGAATATCATTCAAAATGAAATGATATCTTTTTTCTAAATTTTGACCACTCCATTTACAGGCCACGTATTAGATACGGAGCCTATATGTTGAGCATTAAATTCAACTAAAGTAAATTTATTTGTTTTCTAAATACTATGTTAAGATGAATCAATTTTAACTTGAATTAATATCTGTGGCTTCGAGGCCTAACCAGATAAGTCTACTTTTTGAGTTTCTGAGAAAAACAGGGTTTAAGTTCAAACTTATATATAAAATGGAAAGAAACAAGACGAGTCGCGATACTTGACTAGTCAATAGACACATTCAACACACACACACACACACACACACACACACACATATATATATATATATACACACGTACACACGCATCTATATACGTGACGTTCATTAGGATGGCCCACGCACATGGGTGAGCCTTGGTTCATGAATATTCCAGGATAATGGCTCGAATTGACACGCACGCGTGGGTACGTGTCTGTGTATGTACGGTGTCACGCGTTGTGGAACGTTGTAAATAATTCTGGTGTAATTTCTGGGAGGCCACGGGGTGATCGAGTTTCGGGAGGGATAGATTGTTTTCGAGAGCTACGGCGAGGATATGAAGGGAGTAGGGTGTGATGTAGGAGATGGGGTGGGTATATGTGAGTTATACTATTGTGCAGGTGGTACAGTTTTTGGGAAGGAAACGTGGTGATCCGGAAAGAGTCGGGAAGTGTGTTGTAAAGGTGTAGTGCTGTAGATTTGGGTATATAAAATAAAATATGGCTTTATTGTTAAACGGAATAAAAAGTTATAGGGATATTTGGAAATTTGTAGTAATTTTTCCCAATTTATCATACTTATATTATCTTAGTCAGCTTAGTATTCCTATAGATATAGTATTTGGAATAAAAATAATTTTTTTGTAACATCATATTAAACTAAATTATAATTAATTTATTTAGAAATCACGTATCAGTTCTAATTATAGAAATAAATGTTATTTACCAACGTTTATACAAATATTTCAATTTAAAATATACATCAGTACATCGCGAAACCTTTTAATTTACCAGGGAAAAAATCCAACTAAACGACGACCGAAAATATTCCGTTCACAAAGATCCACTTCTTCAAAGCGCGCGTATACTCCCCCGTCGTCGTCCATACTCGTTTCCCTGCTCTGCTCTTCAGCGAGCGAGCGCGCAATACTACACCCCGGCCAACGAAAAACGACCCGAACGCAGCGATTCCGCGCATAACGCGGAATATAATTCCCCTCTCCTCCCTTCACGTGTACATTTTTTTTTTTGCCTCTTTCGCGCGCGCAAGCGAGTGAGCGAGCACCCGTGGAATTTTTTAATAAGGTGCAGCAGCAGCAGCGGACTGGCTTATCGCACCAAAGAGCGAGAGAGAAGGTATTCGCGAAACGAGATTGTCGTTTGTGTTTACGAGCCACGCCGTAATGAAACGGCCGACTCGCGGACTCTTTTTTTGCGGACTCGTTGCGGAATGCCCTTCTCTCTCTCTCTCTCTTTCTCTTGGTTGTTGGCTCGCTTGCTCTCGGCGTTTACGAGGATTTTCGCTATGGGTATATACGCCGCCGTTTATTGAAATCAAAGATAGCGAGAGAGAGAGAGGGAGAGAGAGATTTAGTTCTGTACGACTGTAGAGTCGAGTGTTTTATGTACGGTTCGCGGTGTTAAGTGGTTGTGTACACGCTGTCGAGTGTTGAACAATTTGTAATTAAATGTCGCAAGAAAAAATTGTTAGATTTTTTACAAGTATAGATAATAGGAGCTGCAATAAATTTATTTATTTATTCTTCGATTATACCAATTTTTTTAATGTATACCTTATTTGTTAATACTATAGATACCGAATTTATATTAACACTTATTTTTATAGGATATATATATGCGGAAGTGTTATACGAAAAGAATTCTAGACACCTGACTATAGAGGCGATTCCAAAGGAATCAAATTACGTGAACGTTGTTGAAAGGAAAATACGAATGTGAAGAATGCATTTTTTTTTTTTTTTTTGGTAAAAATACGTATTAGTCATTTTTTTTTATATAGAACCCATTTTGATGGTTCACCTTACACAAGAAAAAAAAATAGCATGATATACAATTACGTATATGAAATATATCTGTGGCTTTCCGAAATAACGATGTAAGTGACAAATTTTTCAAAATCGATTTTATGCGATTTTTCATACTTTTAAATAGCCCTATATCATGTACTCAAAACAAAAATTGATAAGGTGCAGTCATTTTCGTACATGCACAAGGAAAAACACTATAAGTGCAAATTTTTCAAAATCTTCCCGTAATAACCATATATTTCCATCTTTTCAAAATAATTCCAGGAAAAACACTGTAACTGCACCTGTTTTAAGAATAATTCCTGGAAAAACAATATAAGTACCTCACTAAAATTTTTTTTTTTTCGTTCCCGTGATAACCACATAAGTAACAGTCGTTTCTTGAGACATGATCACGAATTGGTTCAGTAACTATGGTAAAAAATGTGTCATTTAGATATGAAATTATATATGCAGTGCTGCATTCAATCTCATTTGTCTTGATTTTTAATACTGACGCGGAACTAAAAACTCGATTTT
The DNA here is from genome assembly GCA_036873485.1 of Torymus texanus. NCBI lineage: Eukaryota > Metazoa > Arthropoda > Insecta > Hymenoptera > Torymidae > Torymus > Torymus texanus. Next base: position 3,729 of record JAYJLV010071952.1, read on the forward strand.
CTTGAAATCATGAAAAGTGCAGATATATGGTTATTCCGGGAAGCCACAGATATATGTAGAAATTCACAAAAAATTCACACTCCCTGAAAACAGATTTTCCTTATTCTATAACTAATATAGTCTACGAAAATGATTTTGAACATAGAAAATCGGGATAGTGTTTTTCAAAAAGTTGCAATTAATATTTGAAACTCTGAATGCAAAATAAACGGTTTTTCGTTATTTTCACCAATATGATATGGATAATAACAGAATTTGCTTACAACTTTTTCATGATTAAAAGCTAGAGAACATGAGCTTTCATTTACTTTTTCAAAATTGAAAAATGTTGATTCCTTTTAAAGTTATCGAATTTCTAAGGTGGCATCGAAAATACGACGAAATATGTAGATAATTGAACAGTCAATTTTAAGAATTAAATAGTGCATTTTTTTTTCCTAACTTTGAGCTTTCATAACTTTGACCAAAAACAATGGAAATCTTGAGAATTTCGTGAATTTAGAAAAGAAACGCTCATTTTCGTTATTTTTTGCGAATTTCAAATGCACCTAACTTTGCACAGAATTGTAGGATTTTAACCATCTTTAGCTTAAATTAAAGCTCCATTCTTATAGTTTAATTACCTTATTGTGGAAAATTTGTTGGCATACTTGGGATCTTAATATTGGTTGATGATTGGTGACTACTTATCGTCCATTTTTCCCATGTTAAATTCTCATAATAGAAATTGATTTGACAATAAAAGAGTATCACGAGGCCGTTTTCTTTGGTTCCAAATTTTTCTCGTCTCTTCTATGACCCATAGAATAAGATAATAATTAGTTCAGAGGCGTGCTTCAAAATTTTTTTCGACGTTTTGACGACCGTTTTAGGGTAAAATTTCCGTAGAATTCCACATATATATCATAGAAATATTTTATTGTCTTAAAAATATTATTTACTTGCAGAAAACTATGTTTCACTCGCAATTACTCTAACTTTACTTCAAAGTACAAATACGTTAAACTTGCAAGTACTAATTCCATTTATTATATTGCAATTTAAAAACCTAACAGAATTGTATTTATAAATATTATATACAATTTGCTCAATTCTTCATATATAACCATAATACACAGTTTCAAACGGTAAATACCAGTAATAAGCAATATCCACGATCATAAGTATAAAAATTCCGATAAACAACGCTTACGTACCAAATTTGTTGCTATGCGAAATCTAATATTCGTTTCTAACGGAGACTCCCATTCATTCCAGCTCGGAAAACAATTCATCCACAGCTAACCCAAGGAATTCAATTCGCCTCCAACCTACCAACGCGGCAAACTCCAGGCCCGCAGCCCCTAACAAAATCAATCATCCACATTTCCCCCAACCTCCTTCTCCTCCACATCCTCCTTCTCCTTCTCCTCACTTCTCCTTCTCTCCCTAAACATCCAAAACTCTCTCTGCTGTAAAATAAATAAACACATGTATACACATCTGTTATACACATGCATACATACGCATACAACTGAGATTCTTTTTCTCCTCGCGCTATCATACAGTATATAGCAGTGTGCCGCGTTGCACAGCGCACTATTCCACGGAAAGTAGAGCAACGCGTCGGCCAAGCTCGCTCGTTCGAGCTTTTGGTAAATGTGTCACGCAGCTAGCAAGCGAGCGCGCCCGCGAGAGAGAGAGAGAGAGAGAGAGAGAACCTCGCTTGCTCACCCGGGGATCAATACTCGCGCCCCCGTTCCTCCCTCCTTCCAGTCCCCTCCCCTCCCCTCTCTCTCTATCTCTATCTCGCTTACTCTGGCACCGCGCACCCCCGTGTGCTGCTACGTATGGATTATCCGCGCCCGCCTTGCTTTCTTCGTCTTTTTTTTTCCTGCTTTCTTTTCTTTTTTTTTTCTTTTTGCTCGTGCAGCAGAGAAGTGTTCCTTAAAATCACGTTCGACGAGTGAAAAGGACTCGGCAGCGTACGTATATATATGTATATGAAGGAATGTAGATATGTGGAGAGCTTTAATTTCGTTGCTGCTAGCTGAATAAGACTTGCTATAGGCGTAGGAGATTATATGTTGGAGTGTAGAAAAGGAATGAAGTGGTAAGAGAAGTGTGAATGCGCGGTGATAGCATGTACTGGCATGAGTGTTCGAATATGTGTATGTGTGTGGGAATAGTATAGGCTAAAAATAGCCTGAGCTTTTTATAACAAAGGGGCAAATATAGACGTTTATGGTATTGAAAGTTATGTCCCAGTTATTTTGAAAAAATAAAACGTACGTAAATCATTTCAAAGTCATATTTATAACGCATGGTAAGAGAAATTTAATAACCATGTTGATGCTGTAGTATAAAAAATTTATCAAATGTACGAGTGTGGATTATAAATTTAATTTTCGAAAATTTTCAATACGTAAAAAACTATATATTATTTTGTGACAATAATTTATCACGTTAGTAATAACATTTTGAATATAATGTGCCGAAATATATTCAGACATTAATTACCTAGCTATCAATTACGATGCTAGTTAGACTAGTATGAGCTACCCTGCCATTACCCTGATACAATAAATGAATGATATAATCATCAACTGCTAACGAGTTTCGTATATATACCATTCCATCTCGAGCGTGTGTATATATATATAATTATAAAGCACACAGCTCGTTTTCTACTGCCCCTACATACTCTATAACCCTTGATGAGTAACTCTACTGTGATCTTTAACTGTGAGAAATAAATGTTTCTAAACCACGACATTAAATTAACACGAACGCAGATGTACGCGGGTACAAACAAGCCGGAAGCTCATTAAACCCCTTTAACTCACGCACCGCCCACACACTCACTCCCCTTTAACCGCGTGGATTAAATTTCAACGTATATAACCTCAACACGGCCGCTTCTCTCCTTTTTCCCTTCCCGAAACACTGAAAGACGAGCGCCACGACTACAAACCCACCGCTTCGGGCTGTACCAACGAGATTTTCTTCTCCCTAATTACACAAGTTTTTTAATCATCTCCACATATACATCGTTTCGTATAAAAGCCCGCGTGTAAACACGAAAAAACCCTCTTTCGAGAGAGAGAACGAGGGAGAGAAAGACAGAACTCGGCCATGACGCCGTTGCCGACGTCGACAACGACGGCTAAATCGCTAAATAGTAAATTAACTATGACCTAAAATTCGCGATGGCCCTTTCTCGCACGTATATGTGTGTATGTATGTGTATGTGTAGTGGCTAGACGAGGCGAGTTCCGGAGCAGCGTTCTACTCCAGTTTCCCCTTCTCGCAAGCGAGTCTGCATGCGCCAGCAGCAGCAGCATTGGTTGCGAGAGAGAGAGAGAGAGAGAGAGAGAGAGAGAGAGAGAGAGAGAGGGGGGAGAGAGAGATAATGAGAGAAGAGCAAGCTCGTATATATACGCGAGGGCTGAATAGACCTGCAGCGCGGTGAGAGAAAAAAGAAAGAAAGAGTGGGAGTTTGGGGTGGGGGGATTTTGGCCTCCTGCATGGGGAACTTTTTTTTTTTTTTTTTTTTTTTTTTAGTCAATAGGTTTTAAACAATTTTCTTTTTCAGTAAGAAAATATTTAAAATGTTTTTGAAATTCAAACTACACTGAGCCAAAAATATAGTAAATTATAAAACCATTATAAAATATAGTGCGATTTTGTCACAATAATAATTTTTAGATATTTTAACACAAAAAAAAAATAGTTCTTGTCATGAAAAAATATAGTAACATTAACTATATTATATTAAAGAAAACCAAACGAAAAACTAACCATGTTATGTAGGTAAGAAAATATAGTGAATATTACTATAAGTACTTTACTATAAATATAGTTCTACATTTCATAAAATGTTAAAAAAATTGTTTTAGCTATACATTTTAGTTGGAATTGAAAATAATAGATAGTATTTATTTAAATTTTTTATTCGAAAATATTGTGATAAAAATGTTACAAATGTTCTTTCTTTTTATTAATAAATAAGTAAACGGAAATCGTGGTAACATTTTATATCACTTAAATTTAATATTTTTACATTATCACTTATACAAACATATTGTTTTCTTCATTTGTACTTTAATAATAAAGTTGCTTAGTTTTGAGCTGTGTAGTTAAATTTTCTTCAACAGTAGAAAAATTTTCACTTTTTTCTAATTTTTCACTTCCTTCTGAATTTTCATTTGAAAGTTTAGTCTGTAAAAAGGTTAACAAAGATTAGTAACAGACAATAACAACACAAATGCATTCATATCGGATGCATTCATCTTTATAAATATATCATATGTATTTCTATATATTCTACAAGAATTGATATACTATAACTTACCTTTAAATAGCTTCTCATACTGTATGAGACCCCATTTAGTTAAATATCCCTTGAAGTTACATATGTATCCTCTATCAAGGTTCATGTTTGTCTACTTGACCAGACATTTCGCGATTTTGACTGCCTCTAGAAGTATACGCTCAAAAGTATTAATCAAAATATTTAATTTCCATACTCGATAACATCAAAATTCTTCGGATTTATAATCTAAATGTATAAGAAAATTTTCTATGTAGAAAATAGTTGTTGATTATAGATATAACTTAAATGTTTATATATTAAACAATATGTTGCACAGTGTAAATAATAATTAAAAAATTAAGTTAAATTTAATTTTTTGTCGAATTTACTAAAAAATATAGAGCGGTTTTGTCACTACTAATATTTAAATAGTAAACACGAATCAATTTTAAAGTAGCACCTACTTAATAAATATAGCAGACATTTACTATACATATTCATTAAACTTAATTTTTATTATTAAGTTAAAAGAACTTAAAAATTTTGTTCGAAATTACTAGTTGTAGTTACTACAAAGAACTTATTTATTTTTATTAAAATTAACTATATATTATATCTAATTTGACCATTTTTTCTTAACTATAATTAATATTTATATTTACTATAAAATTATATCTAAAAATATTGAAATATTGTAAATTTTGTAATAAAATACAGTTGTTTATCCTAAATCGTATTTTACTATGACTTATAGTAACTATCACTAAGGACTTTTTTTCAGTGTAGTATTGCTCTTTACATAGAGAATATAGTGTAAAAATAAAATTCGAACAAAAAATTTCGCGAATGACCACGTACACAGTTTTTATACAACTATTATTTTGTACACCGTGGGGGGTTAATTTAAAATGTAATTTTAAAAAATACGTATATCAAAGGCCCCTTTTGTGTCTCGAATTTCAAGGAACCGAAAAGCAGACTCTTTCTTCGCCGTTAATTAAAGTGATAATTTAGAGCCACGGAAAAGAGTTTACGTAGCGCATGCAAATATGCTGCAGCTTCTCTTCCTCATATACACACGCCCGCACGTACGTATACATATATGGGCACGGACTTGCCTAGACCAAACAGTGAAATCTAATTGGGACAGTATCTTGCAAAAATTAGAAACATAGAAAAGTCAACGTACGCATATATACATAAAGCTGGCTGCTATGGCACATTGCAGCGACAGCGAGTCTGAAACTACGTGGAGAAAAAGCTCGAGCTAGAACATATTACTATATGTTCTAGTAGTATACAGGAATGCGACGGGGCCGCAACCCGATTGTCTTTGCCGAGGGAAACCGGGTTAAGCTCTTTCTCTTTCTCCCTCTCTCTTTCATTCATTCTCCTTTTCTCTTTTATCTCTCTCTCGGGCCGCAAGCTTTAGCTGCTGCTGCTGTAGCTGCTGCACACCGCGGGCAAGCTTTTGTGCGACTACGCGGTCTGAGGTCACGCTTGATTGACAGTTCGCGGCTGGCCTAGACTCTATGTGTATGTGAGTGTATGTCAGTGTGCACGTGTATATGTGTTCCGCCATTAACCCATTGTCTGGAGGCAAGCAAGCAAGCAAGCATGCGCGCGCGAGTTTCTCGGTTACGAGCTTTAGTCAGCGTACATGTATATATATATATATATGTATGTCTATATCTATGTATATATGCCAGTATATGGCGCAGTTGTAAAGAGATACTGCGGGCCTTCCTGGACAGATGCTGTGGGGTATATGGTATAGGGAGGTTATAACGCGAGCGTGATTTTGTAGCTGAGCTTGCAAGAAATTAAGGTGGTTTTTACCAAGCTTTGTCAGTTTTAAAATAGTTTTGTTCTTGTTGTCTTTTTGGAGGAGAATGGGAGAAACGAAAAGAGAGATGAAGAGTTCATATATTAAGATATTTAAAATATGGTGAACTTTAATAAAGATAAATTCTTTCATATGCCTATTTGATGAACGCGAAGACACGTGTGCACGCACATATATGCGAACAAATTCATGTGTTAAGTTTAAAAATAACTTTTAAAGTATATTTGTCAGCATTTTTTTTATTTTTCCAGAGTTTTGAGTTTGAGGAATCCATATATGTGAAATAAAATACTTTGAAAATGTTTTCTATTGACATTAAGTACTTTTAAACTTTATTTTTTGAAAATTTCTTTTACATTAAATTTACACTGTGATCTAGATAATAATGCAACTACAGTAAATGCGGAGTTTTTTTCCATTTCATGGAAATATAAGAATTCTTGACTGTTGTTTGATACATATGTACAAAAAACATTGTGGATCATGCCAGTGTGGTACGAACCTTCTAGAGTCAACTATATGAATTCATAGTTAATTCGTTACTTAAACAGTATATATAACCATGACATTAAAATTGCATTACATTTTGTTACTGCATTTATTTACTCTACGTTGTATTTTTTCTAATTATAATGTAGATAATATTATAAATGATATCACAGATAATTTATTAAAGAAGTTTTCAGTCAATCAAAAAATGGTAATAAATATATCTAAAAATATACCATTTATTACTTCGAAATTAACAAAAATGATGTTAAAAACTTTTGATTGCGTACTCATGAACATTACCGAGATCCAGCTAGCTCCTGATAGAAATGGTTTAAGTACAAGAGCATTTCTTAGTTCAGAGTTACATCAAAATGCCATGTTTGTATTTACACTGGGTTATAGTGGAGCAAATAATAATTCAGATCTTTACACACCTTTAATGTATTTAAATATGTTATTACGTCAATACACTGAAAACCCCAAGTGCCTTATTTTCTTGACTACATTAGACGAAAGTACTGACCTTAAATACTTCTTTGAACTACTATGGATAAATAAATTCTTGGATGTTACTGTAATCGAATTTGTTCAACTAAAATATCATGGCACAAATATTTTATTGAAATATCCTACCACAGTAAACGTCATGACCCATTATTATAATCCATTTCTGGGTCTTTACTGGAAAATAATTTATTCCTCCGAAGTGGATTTTTTTCCAAATAAGTTACGGAATCTATACCAATATCCATTAAAGACAATTTTTTGTATTAGTTCTTATAAGATAATGTTGCGAAAAAATAGCACGAATGAAGATACATGGAAAAGACTGCATGGTTTAGATATTACTAAAATAAATTTAATAGCAAAAGCTTTAAATTTTTCGATTATCCTAAAAATTCCCAGCATTCATTCAAATGATACTGATCGAACAGTAAAGAATAGTTGTCAAGCCAATGTTAAAGAATACCTACGTCAAAATATGGTTGATTTTGTATCAAACACGTTTATTAGTATAGCTACTTCAAAAAATTTTACGGCGGTAAAAACTTATCCAATACAGATTGCCTGTAAATCTATCATAATCAAACAATTTGGAATGACATCATTTGAAGTTTGTCATAATATAATTCAATGGCTAATATCTTTAACTATATTTATATTAATATTAAATCGCATATCAAAATTAAATAGTAAAATATGGACAGCATTGAACATTATTAGAGTACTAATTGGAAATACTCTTCATATAAGAATAATACGTAAAATTGATATGTGTTTATTTATTTTTCTTGTAGTGCTTTCAGGGTTTGTGTCTGTGTATTTTTTGAATCATCTATTGCACTTATATTATGTTAAAGTTTATTTTATAGATATAGAATCTTTAGAAGATTTGGTTAAGAATGATATTAGACCATCGCTAACTCAAAATACTAGACGACTTTTGAATATCTTGACGAGTAAGGGTATTCTGAAGAATGTATCCACTTTTGAAAAATCTAAAGATATGCCTGAAAATGAATGTGTAGCATCTTTATTGAATGAAAAGAATAATAATATCTTCGGATGTGAAATTTATGACGACCTAGGATCTACTTTAATAAAACTCCATCGAAGAAGTGCTATGAAACAGCTTTTATTAGTAAAACAACCACTTGTTTGTGGAATGACATCTGTTTTTCTCTCAAAATCATCTCCATATATTAGAAGATTTAGTGAAATATTAGCGCGTTTTGCCGAAGCTGGGCTTATCAGTATTTGGATGGAACAAAGTACAAAAGAATATATTTCAGATAACAAATATTTGTCCGATAATTATAAGAATAGTTTTTCCAGTTTAAAATTTGACGATGAAAATAGTTCCGATACAATAAATTTTTCAATATTTAAAAAAGTAATAATTATTTTCAATGCAGGAAATCTATTAGCTTTCTTTGTATTTTTGGGCGAAAAGATATCTTATTATATTCACAATAACTGTAAGAATATATTTAGAAACAACCGCGTATACAAATTATTACATAGTATCGGAATTCTGGCACCAATATATAAGTAACTTGTACTGACTTGTACTAGAATTTTTACATACAAAAGAATAAATCTAAACTATTTATAAATGATTTAGTACACCAGAAAATTCCTAGGTACACATTTCTAAATAATAATGAATATTCGAATTACATAATATGCGTTTACGTCATTTGAAATTATTAATGAAATACCCGTAATTAAACAATATTCATTATGAGGCCAACATAAAAAATCTACGATTTATTCATTTAAATAATCTTTTATTCATTCGCTGAACACATTCAAAATATTATTAAATAAAAGGTCTTTAAAATAAAATTATTCAAGCAACATCAGTTTTAGCAAGTAGGTTAACCTATCTTAATATGATAAATTTTGTTAAATTACGTCTGGCACGTACATATCCGTGATCCGTCTTTCTCTCTCAGTGTGTGTGTATAATTCGTAGGGTTTCTTCTTCACCTTTGTATAATTACTGTGCAAGAATAGACTGACGTGTACGAAAACTGTGTCTCGTGAGATACGTGTCGCAACCTATATTGCGTTATCTATAGCGCTGGCAAGTGTATTCTAGGGCTTAATTTTCATTTCGTTAAAAGTTGATTATCTGCTGATAAAATATAATTGTATTACCTATCGTGAATTTTATTTGTTGACTGTACTCTTTATATGAAAAGCACATAAATGAATATACGAAAATAATATAACAATTTTTATAAATTTACAAAACAATTGTTTATTTATGTTTAGAAATTTATAATTTTTATAAACTTATATATTAATTTATAATCATATACTAATATGGTCTATAAAGTATATTAGTTATATAAAAGTTATTTTAAGTTACTTAATATAGTTTATGTAAAATGTTTACATAAACTAAACCCTTGCAGATTCATTACGAGGTTAGCCCCCTCGTGAACTTCGGTTACCCAAGCCAGTAATTAAATGTTTTTAATTACAGTTTCCTTCGTGACCTATTTGTGGCAGGGCTGACGAAGACTGTAATGAGGTCGGCTTAACATCTGCGAATCTTAAGTTAAATTGAGATGGCATACCACATTCTAAGAGTTAGTTTCTGAGTGTATGACAATTATTTCCGACTAACTATTCTATTCTGTCGTAGAAATATATTTATTTGCTGTCGTATTGTATGTCAATTAAAATTAAGCAATGCTGTGTATTCCATAAAATAAGGTCATAAAATAAATTAAAAGGTTTGATGAAAACTTTATAAACCACTTGTCTACGTGATTTACCCGATAATAATTTAAGCGATTATATAGAGCATTTCCCGATAAATTCTTAAAAATTCACCCATTACCCTCAATACTAAGAGTAAAAATGCAAAAAAAGGGAGCCTAACTGCAGAAACTCCTCGGCACGCCGTCCACACGCATAAATAATGCAGATCATTTATTAACGCGATTATTCCGTTGCTAGGGCGCGTGAGCGCGCGCGCTCGGAAAAAAGTTTTGCTCTAGTTTGTTACACCGGGTATAATGGATATTCAATATTACAGAAGACGAAAATACAGAGCTTTATATGAGAGCAACTCGATATATATGTATTAACGACTCGTGTATATATATATATATATAATACGCTTTTAATGGATAATCTAGCAGCAATGCTACTGCTTTACTATAGTGCTGCTGCTATACTGCACCGATGCGACGTTTTGTTCAAACGAAAATGAGGCGCGCAGGTATATATATATATATAATACACATGGCAGAGAAAATTTAATTAGAAATCCATGTCGTGCCATCGTGTTGGGAGTAATTCTGGCCGGACGATGCAATGTTGGACCGTCCATTGTATATATGTGTGTGAGAGTACAGGAGGGAGGGAACCTAGATAACGGCAGGGCTAACTTTGCGGACGAATTTTGGGATCGGGTTGCAGTGGGAGTTAGCGGGTCAATTCCGGGTCGGCAGGAGAATTGGGTTGCGACCCCCAGAGCCTCCGACGGTTTGTAGGTTTCACCGTCGCTGAAATAGTTTATGATATGATATCGAGTTGTGGCTATATATGTGCTACGAATTTGTTCATTAGCGTTTCGTTGGTAAATGGAACTCGGCAAAATTTTGTAAAGATTAATTGGGTCGAAGAATTAATGATGTTAGTAGCATACTTTTAGATATGTGTGAAAAATATTTATATATATTTATAAAAATAAAAATTTTTATATTATATTTATGTTAAAGTAATAAAAAAAGGTAAAGAGAAAGGAAATTGATGTTTAACTGTTTGTATTTTACTTTAGAAAGTACAATGTTTCTTTTTTATCGATTTATTTTCGAAAAAAAAGAAACGTAGAAGACAATTTTAGTTTCGTTGAAAATTGCATCCATTTTAAAATTAGTAGAAAGTAGTTTCTCGGAATTTGGTTTGCGGTCGTTTAACATAAGCGGTTGTAGATCTGGTTAATAAACGCTTATAATTCTATTCCGGGCATCACTGCGGTCATGCGAAATTGTATAACAAACGAAATGATCATGGTTCTGGAATTACTATAGGTATTTTAGTGGAGATATTCAACTAATTCGCTTTTGTTCGTCTCAATCATAGAATAAGAGATATCAATGAATTAGTATACAAACGGACTCAATCAATATAATCGCCTATTTATTAATATCAAATATATATTTTACTGTAATTTATTTATTATTTTTTAGAAATGTTGAAATAAGTTATAAAATGAAGAAAAATTTAACATCAGAAATAAATTGACTTACGAAACTCTTCAAATTTCATACATTTGGTTTCCTTAAAATTCAAAAGATTTTAGAAACACGGTGTTATGCAAACTTCAAATCTTTGAAGTTCTACTCGAAAGTGAGCAAACTAAGAGCACTTCTAAGCATTTGAAACTTCAAAAGTGCATACATTCAAGTCTTGAAAACTTCATAAATTTCTACGTGCCTAACAAAAATTTCTTTCTCCGTGTAATTTCAAAGTCGAAAATCTTCAAAAATTTCCTATAAAAATTTCCACATACCCTTACTTTCAATATTCTCATTCAGAAATAATAATATATTTTACATAAAATATTCCTTTGATATAAAAAGAAACCATTAAATTTATAATATCGAAGAATTCAACTATATATATATATATATATATATATATATATATAACTACCG
>JAYJLV010071963.1:0-15540 GCA_036873485.1 Torymus texanus
TATATATCGAACATCTCCCTGAAATAATACAAGCGCGCTTGTCTTCTCTCCATCGGAAATTGAAAAATGGCGACGCGCATGTATACATATACCTATATTAAGGCTCTGAAATCATCAAGGCACACGCGCGCGTGCGTCCATTGCGCAACGGAGCGGGGAAGGATTTGAAAATCCTCTAGCTACACCAAGACAATACGTGTGTGTATAATACATAGCTGTATAGCCGAAAATGGCGGTACATGCGTATAATAGTCCCCTCTTACACACCACTTCACCCTAAGTCATATATATATATATATATATATATGCCTATAGATCTGTCCGTCTCAGCTTCCTCCATATACAATACGCAGCTCACATATAATACAAAAGGAAAGAAAGTCAAAGGCGAGGCGAACCGATCAGCAGCCGAGTGTATATATATACCTATATATATACGTGCTGATGCACAAAGGAACTATATAGCACTGTTCTCACCTCTGAGAAGCCGAGAGAGAGAGAGAGAGAGATCGACATCATGACCGTGCGCGTGCGAGAGACACACCTACCCGACACCTCTCTTTCTCTCTCTCACTCTCGATATATATACACACTATACAAATTGCGCGCGCGAGCAAAGCGATAACATCTTTCTCTCTCGCGAGCGAATGAGGAGGGGCCCAATCATCGAATCGCCACTGAACGTGACGCATATATATACTATACGGCAAATGTGCGGAGAGAAGGGACGTGAGATTGTGTGTGTGAGCAATGTGTATGTGTGTGTGTGTGTATAATGTATAGCGTGTGAAGGGAGAGAGAGAGAGGCGCGAATGTTTCTGCACACTGTGCTGTGCGATGTGTTATATGTATATGCTGTAGTTAGCACGCGAAGAAGGAGAGAGAGATCGAGGCTATTTTGGTATATAAGCGAGAAGTATATATATATATATATATACGAGTGCTAAAGAGGCGAGAGACGCGCAGGTGTTAAGGAATGTTTAAACATTCGCAGTGATGTGTGGCTTCGAGAGAGAAAGAGAGAAAGATAGAGGTTAATTGATGTAAATTTGCGATATATGCGGATTGTGGCGATACGTGTGTATAAGGAAATATATATATTTTTGTGTTTGGTTATCACAGGTTTTTGTTGATTTTCAGGGAAACGCGAGGATTTTTTTAAGGAGTTTTTTTTTTGTTCAGTAGAGTTGGAGATTTTCTTATGTTGGTCATGTGTAGGAAATGAAAATTTATTGTAATTTTGTTGGCAAAACGTGAGGATTAAGCTATTGAATTACAAACAAGTTTTTGTACCAAAAATTATAAAAATTATAATGGAGCCGATTTTTTTTTCGTAATAAAGTAGTTTTAATTATTATTAAGTATTTATAAGGAATCGTGGGTCAGGTATGTGGTGTGTATGTGATATAAATATCCGGTGTAATGATAAACTTGCTTTCGGACCGCGACCGCGCTCCTTGAAAATGAAATAATTGTTATGTTAATATGATAAAATAAAATGGTAATAATAATACAACATGGTATGTAAATATTAGTAAAATTATCAGTAATTAGGTATTGTTTGATGATAAGTAACTATATACATTTTTAAATTATTTATAACTAGTACAAATAGTTTATTTAATAAGTAAATATATACCAGTTAGCTATAAAGCAACTCACATTTGATCAATAAAAATAAATTTAATTGAAACAATTGTAACCATCATTTTTAATGTCTTCGAATTATATTTTCAATTATATACTATTTCAGAAGATTTAGACATGCCACTTCGATTTATATGGATGTCAATCTCAATTGTCCAGCCCTTTACTCTCCATCTCTGAGAGAGCTACATATATTTGAGAATTAACTTTATTCTTATATAGCTATACGAAATGAGCTCCGAATTATAAATTATAAACTGCCAGTTCCCAGTTCACAAACAAAGTGACGTCATTACCTCTACATCAATAAACATTAATTTTCTGTCAATTTATGTGCATTATCAATTAGAATTTTATGCTGTGTACGACTATATGAATTCGATATATGAAAATCAAGTATGCGGTCACATGAAATAATTGACTTGCAAGTTTAACTTGAGTATAGCATAAATCTGACAGCAAAACGATATCTTATTCGAAATTTATCTAGTCAAAACTATATCCATGAAAAATTACTCTTGACAATTGTCACATTTAATCTCTCATATTCCAAAAATTGAAGTACAACCTCTCAACTACAGTATATGATGTGCACACATATTATACGTACACATTTGTTCGCCTCAGGCTTGAAATTTCACTTTTACAATTACAAAATGTGATTTTCACAAAAGAAACGCCTCTATTAACCCACTTTTTCGGCGCGCAGCAGCACATGCATGTCGCAATTACTGAATCCATACAGTTTCTCATTTGCACACTTCGCACGAGGAGAGCTGCAGCAGCATATACATACATACAGAGAACATTCGCAAGAATATGTGCGTGTGTGTGTGTGTGTGCAGTCGAGTAAATGAACATTTACTTGGAATGACCTAATTTTCACTGATTAAAGATTAAACACGTCGTGGCTTGCCAGCCACAGTATGCTGGCAAAGTGAAATTTCATTGCTTTATCAGAGAGAAACTTGACCTATCAACTCGACATGCAGACGCATAAATAATGACATCATCTTATCGTGGAGGGGAGAAAAACGATATGTGCACTCGTTGTGGCTAAGAAGCTATATACTTTCATTTACAATCTTGAAGCTCCAACAAGTAGCTGCGCGTATAACTTGACGACTTTTTCATCTTTTTATTGAAATTAATTATCTACTATATATATGTACAATTCTAAAATAAAGATTAAATTATTTATTCAAATAACACGTTCCTCTCTAATCTCTTTCAAGGAACGCGATAAGGTACATACTTAATGAATGGTATATATACAAGCGATATAACTCTTATACATTCAAGACATTTATTAACATTAACATTTTTAACATCCCATTCTATATATATAAACGTATAGTCATCCCAAACCTTGCGGTTAAAAATAATCCCGCATCAGCATGAACAAACCAACATTAACATCACACACGCAACTCCATCAATCATCGATCTCCATTACCACCACTTCGTGACTCACACCATTCGTCCATTATCACATCGACAATAATTCTCTCTCTCTTTCGCTCTCTCCTCCATATATACACCTCACGCGTATAACCTCATCAACAACAACCGCATCCTTGCAGCAGCAGCAGCAGAAGCAGTAGCAGAAGTAGCGACGACATCCGCGTCAGCGCGACGCTCGGCGATCCCCCATCTCAGGAAAAAATGAGGCGGCAGTAGGTGGCAAAACAACGCGCGAATACCGCGCACGCGGGCAATATGTTCTTTGGTGGGGATAATAGCGAACGCGTGCGCGCGGCAACGGTTGTGCAGCTCTCTAGGGTGTGGGGGGGTATAAGACGAAGAGAGAGATAGAGAGAGAGAGAGAGAGATAAAGCATGTAGTAGGGAACGGAAAACCAATCGTCGCGATGTTCCCTGACTCTCTTGCCGTCTCCCTCGCTCTCTCTCTCGCGAATCCCTAAATGCCTCCCGAGAGAGTAAGAGAGAGAAGGATAGAGTTACCCGGCTGGCTTTTAAACGCTACTGCTGCATCCTTTTCCGATAGTATTGCGCATGCGCGTAGCTGAGTGAGAGAGAGCATAGATACGTGCGATGTGCTGTATATCGAGCGTAGATATAGAGTGAGTTGAGGGAGTAAGAGAGAGAGAGAGTCTACTCGTGTGTTGAAATACCGTACACACACATGCACGCGTGCGTAAGTGTGTATATATGTATTGACAAGCGCGACGGCCGCTGTCCGTCGTCCTATCCAGGGGGAGAGCTAATAATAAATCTCCCCATCCTTATATCCCGGCCCCCGACGAGAGATGCCTATCATCCTACAATTCCACTCGTCTTTCTCTCTCTCTCTCTCTCTCTCTCTCTCTCTCTCCTTTACACACGTACACACACACATACTACAACTACGCACACATTTACAACCACACACACACACAGTCTTTCTCATTCGTGTAGATCAGCTTGAATAGACAAAGACGGCAGCAGAAGCAGCAGCAGAGTACCTCCCCGAAGCGCATGCGCTACCAAAGAAGGAAGGGGGCCGTGAACAGGGGGGAGAGAGAAGAGAAGGGAATTCGCAAAGGGGGAGGGGAGGACAGGGGGGGAGAGTTAAACCAGGGAGCCTCCAATTCCATGGCCTCTCTCGAATCATTAATCGGTCGCCCCGGCAACCGTAAGCTATGCATACCATTGGTCGGTTAGTTCCCCCTTCTATTCGACCACTCAACGCACCAATACAACGGCACAACGGACGCGCCGCCATCCTCCCCCCCTTTGCCCCCTCCCCCCACACTCCACCGCTGCCGCCCTGCTCTTTGTATACGCTTCGTTGCTTCGTCACGGATAGCCGTGAGTTTCTCTGTATGTGTGTGCACACGCATACATGTGAAGGTAGCGGTATGGGTGGAATCTCGTGTTCGGCTCGGCACGCTGTGGGAGAGAGAGAGAAATGTTCGTTCAGCTGTTCGAAGAGAGCCTCTTACGAAACAGTCGGGAAGCACGCGACATGAGCAGGAGAGCGCATGTATATGTGTACGTGTGTGTGTGTATGGGAGTATTTATGCATATGCGCTGAAATGCACGAATGCACGTATATATATATATTTTTACGTGTGTTGAGAAAAATAAAAGGCAAAAAATGTTGATAAGTCAAAAGCTAAATATAAGGAAAATTATGATTCTTATTTAATTTACATGATAAATGTAATTTGGAGCAAAGTTGCCTGCTCCGATACTCCGAAATGTAATTTTTGAGAGAAATATACATTTCGAAACGAGAAAAACCGTTTACTCGTTCTTTCTTTTGCTGTAGACGACTGTACTCGGAATATAATCTTAAGAGCACACGCATACACACAGATATGAATTTTTATCTTAAGTATACTCACAGGCATATCGCAAAAAAAGCATTAAATTAAGCATCACGAGCGTTCGCACATTCACGCATCTATATAGGAAATATCTAAAGTGCTCTCTCTCTCTCACACACACACATACGCGCAATGTATAATCTTAATTACACTGCCACAGACGTATAGAGTAGTTTTAAGCACGCACTCACCGATACACATACACACATACACACATACAACAATATACTCGTTGAAAACCTCACAAATACATATATACAGACGGCAAAATTCTATATACATATCTACTTAAAGGTCCCCCTGTACAACGACACAGACACAGATACACACATATATATGTACGCACGTAGCTCGAAGCCACAAGCGCGCACGAGTCTCCCCCGTTGATTTACGCTCTCGGCATACATAGAGAGACCCGGCGGTCGGCAACGTAGGGGCCGCGTCGCCGCACCGCATCTCACTCTCTCTCTCCCTATCCGTGTGCCTCGCCGCACGATACGCTAGTGTGCGTGCAGCGTGCGGCTGTATAACGAACCGGGCGAGGAGGGTCGTCGTCGTCGTCGTCGGATGCACGAACGAACGAACAAGCGAGCGAGAGAGAGAGAGAGAAAAAGAGAGCTACACGACAAACGGCGACGGGGGCTTTCTTTCTCTCTCTCTATATATGTGGGTGTATGTGTTTATGTGTGTATATATATATATATAGATATATATATATATACACGTGAACTGCTGCCAGCACGGACTGTAGCCGTAGAAAGAGAGACTGTACAGTGCGTATACCAGTGTGTGTGTGTGTATATATATATATATATATATCTATACACACATACACCCGTCGCTGTTTTTCCGTCTCGCTCACTCGCTGGCGCAGCGCTCGCAGTCGCGAGCTCTAGAGAGAAGAAGACTGTACAGTTGCTGCGCGCACGCTTTAGGCCTAAAACGGAGCCGCTCCGTGAGCTATAGGAGGAAGGAGAGAGGGAGAGAGAGAGAGAGAGAGAGAGAGAGAGAGAGAGAGAAGCCAGCGGGAGAAAGCGTTGGGAAGGAAGGATGATGCCCGAGCGCGCGCGCACGGGTCGATTTGCAGGTTTAGAGTTTGTTCGGTTCTCTCGCTCTCTTGCGGTTTTGTTGAACAAACAACATTTTTGTACTCAGCTGACGTTTGAATGATTTTTTTCGAATGTATGTTGATAGTATATAAGAACGACGATTGCTTTATAAGGCGATATGACACGGACACGCGTGTTTATTGTTGCTAAAGCATACCGAGCAAGAGAGTTTCAACAATACTCGCGTTGTATCATACATATATATATATATACACCCATACAAAGCAAAACGAAAAAAAAAAATTCTTGCACAAGCACACATTTACAACATTCGAAAGCGCGCCGCGCATAGTTCTCTGCTTCGACTCGCACTGTGTGTGTGTGTGTGTGTGTGTGTATAAGTAACGTAGTTTCTCTCTCTCGCTCGCTCTCCCGCAACGTTGTGTGTACTATATAAGCGAAACCTGAGCTTGTGTGTGTGTGTGTGTGTGCCTGTAAATTCCTGGGAGTGAAAAATCCGAATAGAATATAATCACTATAGGGCCCGGGGCACACAAGGACCCCCTGATGGGTCGATTTTCACGCCAATTAGGGACACCTTTGTCTTTGAAACAGAAAATATTTAGAATTTTTAATTAGAGTTGATGGTTATAATGTAACGATCTCGACCTTATATATATATGCATGCAATTGTATTTTTTAATATATATGTGTGTGTGTGTAACACACTCATTGTAAAATAAATATTTACTCGCAAAATGAAGGAAGTAAAGGAAGCACCCTGAGCACGCTCCACTACGTATATATTACAAAAATTAATCATTTACTTTAATTAACAAGAAAGTCACTCAACGTAATAACTGTCTCGTGGCCATCCCACACACACACACACATACACACTATCGCTTCGAAAAACCAATAACCCACACCCCGTAAACGAAAACCCCAATACTCTCGTCCCCCATCAGTAGATTCCTTCCCGCCCCCCCTCTCACCCCCCTCGCCCCCTGGTGACGTCGTCCTCGTCGACGCTATAACCCCATAGAACGCTGCTACTCTGCACTACGTAGCGTTTTTTCGTGCTTGGAGTTTCGTCGAATTCCAGCTCGACGAGGAGGAGGTTGCTCTCTCTCTCTCTCTCTCTCTCGTTCGCTCGTCTGGCCTCTATCGTACATTTTTTATCTCTCCCTCTACCTCTCTCTCTCCCGGCGCCGCCGCCGCGTGCTAGCTCTGTCCTTCTCCCGCTCTTGCTCTGTGTGCACGCGACTGTGTATGTGTATGTGTGTGTGTGTGTGTGTGAGAGAGAGAGAGAGAGAGTTGGAGAGTAGTCGTGTGCCCTTACGGAGAGAGAGAGAGAGAGAGAACAGAGCGCCGTAGCTCTCTCTCTCTCTCTCTCTGTCGGGCCTTCGCGCTGCTGCACGCGGCTGTGATTTTGGATTTGCATTTTCGATGAGATGTGAGGAGAGAAATGGCTGATGCGTTTTGGCTTTGCAATGCTGCAACGGATGAGAGGTTGGATTTGGGAATATATACGTGATATCTTCGTCTTTTTTGGGAGTATAGGTTGAGGGAGAGAGAGAGAGAGAGAGAGAGAGAGAGAGAGAGAGAGAGAGAGAGAGAGAACGAGAGGAGAGGAGTGGGGAGGGACGAAAGGGGGAGATGAATTCTTGATGGGAATACCGTCTGTGACCCTTTTCTCTGCTCTATCATTCCACGGAGTGACAGTGTCGTGCTAGGGCTATAGATACGAAGATTTATTAAATTTTTACTTGTTTAAATAAGTTTCCATTGTTATACGATGGTATATTTTATGGCGCAGAGGTAGAAAGTTTGGAAATTGTTGTTGCCAGAAAAACAAATTCTTTTATTTTGTCAAATAAGTTAGAGGTGTAATAAAAGACTGGAAAGAGATTTTTTTTTAATATAGTTGGTTCGATATTTTACATAAAAATTTTATTATTTTTGGTCGTACAATTGTTTTACAAAATACATATTGTTGTTTTAGAATTGTATAGCATGCATTATTTGTTGGTAAATTACAGACCCATATATACCTATGTGATAAAAACTTGATTTAGAGCCGGAAATTGCTTCGTATATGCTTTATTTTGATAATTGTGAAAAATACTCTTGTTGAACTTTCTACTTGCAAAAAATAGAGGTACTCTGAAAGATAATGTTTACTCCTATGTATTTGGCATTATTAATTAATTTTATTTCAGATTCAAGCCAAAGAGGATACATAAATTATTAAACAATTGTACTACAAAAATAATTTATATTCATTAATTCTAATAATAATATTTTCTACAAAATTTTATGTAATAACAAAAAGAGAAATTTTCTTCTGATGGCTTCAAATGCAGTTACACAAGTCACAAAATTACGATCCAAATACAAAATTTATTTATATTTTCTCTAATAACAATAGTTTCAACAAAAATTTATACGAGAATAAAAACAAAAGTTGTCTTCTATTTCCAATTCAAATTTCAGAAATCACATAAAATAAACTATTATAATATTATTAATAACAATTATTAAACAATTATCACCTAAAAATTTACATTAATATTGATGTTTATTACTATCAACAAATGTTCATGCAATCATAAAAATAGAAAATACAAAATATTACTTCATATAATTAAATTACAGAACTCATGCAAATAACTAAACAATAGTATTATTTAGTTAGTTAATGTTAATAAATAGTACTACACAAATAATTCAAATGTATTCCTATAATAACAATATTGTAACATAATTCCAAGTAACAACAAAAACCAAAATTTTCTCCTACTCCAAAATCCACTAAACAACAATTCAGACCACATAACCATACATCCCAATAACAGTACATTTTCACGAAAAACTCATTCATGCAACTATATATACGAAAAAACCAAAATATCACATTCGATCTCCCCCACTCTCTCTCTCCCCAAGGCACTCTGCATCTTCCATTTATTTTCTCACAACCTCCTCTCTCTGTCTTTCTCTCTCCTTCTCTCATTATATCACAATTTCTCTTTCTCTCGCTCTCGGTTCTTTCGTATCTCTCTATCTCTCTCGCTCCCGAGCAACACGTCTCCCCGTCTCTATCTATCCTTCCCAAGCGGCTCGTATCTCTCTCTCTCACTCTCTTTCTCCCTCTCTCTCTCTCTCTTACTCTCGCGTGTATATATGTATATACACACACACACACACAGCAAGGGCAATCCTCGCAAAGCCGGCTGGCTGGCTGGCTGGCTGCTTTCCCTGTGTATGTGTGCGGCTGGCTGCCCTCCCATCCGTGTGTTCGTTATATAGTATACCACGCACAGGCAGGCAAACAGGCAAGCACACACATACACACATAGATACATGTGTATGCGCAGACACGAAAGGGAGCCCCCGTCGCGGAAATATAAAATGTCGCGAGCCGGACTCGCCATTGGAGGAAGATGTTTGCCGGCGATGTGTATAGGTATACTATATAGGCGGTGGGTATCGCGTTGGCCGTATACGTGTACTGAATACTTGTGCTGATACGTATATGTATGTGTGTGTATGTGTTAGTAAAGAAGAGAGAGAGAGAGAGACGCGCAGGGGTGGGGCGGAAACGAACGCGGCGAGCGAGCGCGCGCGCGCGCTTAGAGACAGCTGTGGCGCAGGGACGTAACGCGAGAGCCCCCCGGAGGATTATATCCGAATATTTCGCTCTCTCTTCTGATATATAGCACGCGTATGTATATATATATATAGAGTATGTATTTTTTTGGGGGAGAAATGTATTATACGAGAATTTATCGATTTTCGTGCGATTTTAGGAGTATATATACGTGGTTTTGAGGCTATATACGTGGAAAGTTCGGTTATAGTGAACGAAAGAGTTAAGGCTGCACAAGACTCTCTTTCTCTCTCTCTTTCGCCATGAGCAGAGGAAGGAATTCGACGTGGAGTTGAGAGAGTAGCTCTACGCCGTGGGGGATTTTACGCGGAGCGCGGATTTCGCGGCTTCGAGGGGCAGCGCGAGAGCGCGCGCACAGTACAGTGGGCTCGTTGTGTGTGCACACGAGTATATATATGGCATAGACGTAGGGAGCTTGGATTAGTGTCGCGATGGATTATTATAGAAATTATAGATATTTTTTTCGGTGGTTTAGATATTTTGGAATTATTTTTTATTTTATATATAGTGTTAGTGGTGTAGATTTATGTTAATTTGTTTGTGATTTTATTTTTATTTACGATTTATAATTTACAATAATTAATATATCGTAATAAGGGATGTTTAGAAAAGACTGCCAATAATTTCGCAAAAATTATACTGATGTAGAAACATTTATACAAAAAAAAAAAGATTAATCTGCATTTTTAGGTAAATTTTTTAGTTCAATGCACGTAGAAATTATTATAGGTTTTAAAAATTTTACGAAAAATTCCTATCGGGATGGAAAATTTCGTAATAATATTGTACTTATACATGTTTTAAGATAAGTTTGTAGTTTATGGCAACTTTTATGATAACGACAGTATAAAAAGTCTATTAAAAAACAAATTGGAAAATAATGAGTAGATGAGTTAATGCAAAAAAAAATTTTTTAGATCACAACAGTGATTACAGTCACGAACATGCAAGACTGAAAAAATTCATGCAATCTGAATTATCTCTCGATTCGAGTAGATCTTTACTTAAACAAAAGAGTCAAGAGATACTTCTTATTTCTTTGCCTCGAGTGCCTCTCTATCAGTCAAATCACGTGATAATCCACTCGAATCGCAGAAATTTTCTAATATCAGAGGAATGATGTGTAATTTCAAATAAAAGAAATACTTTTGATTTTTATAGTAAAAAATTAGATATTAAATAATAAAAAATATTTTATTATAAATATGTTTTAAAAATATCTCAAAAGAAGCCTTTCGTGATGTTTGAAATATTCAACGTGAAATGAGTGGTATTTATTTTTACTTTTTATTTGACGAAACAATCACTTAATTATTTATGAAATTTATAATCAATAAATGTATATTAATGAAAATTGCACTTTCATCATCGTGAAAAATAAATATTATATTCATTCTGAATGTTTTACAAACATATGCAAACATGTGCAATAAATGAATAAATAATTGCAATAAAGTTTTAAGGTTGATAAAAAGAAGATTAATCTAACAATTATATTAGTATAATTAATTACATATAAGCAATAAACAGAAATAATTTAATGTGCTACAAAAGTCAAATTAAAAGATAAGAGGTATTAGGGAGTATGATATGTGTAATAAATAATAATTAAATGATTAAGTACATTTTTAAAATAACTATTCTGAGTATGAAATTAATTGCATATGAATAAAAAAGCAATAATACAATAATTTAATGTACTCCAAATGACAAATTAAAAAGTAAGAGATATTAGGAGGTGTGACGTCACTGCCAAAATATTTTAACGAAGGGTAATGGGAAATTGACTCGCGGGGAGTAAAAAAGTAACCACACTTCGAAATGGAATTTCGCTGTCAATTAATTCTGATTTAATTACAATATAATCCGGAATAATGTGTAATTAAATGCTACTTTTATTCCGTCCGCAGGCTTAATTGACCGAGTGAAAAGCAGGATGAAAGCTTTTTTTATTCCACACCGGTGGTAACGATGCAAATGTATGAGAAATACGCTTTTAATTTTCGAAGCTAAGTAAATGATTGGACTTTAAAAGTTTGAGATTTTATACGAAGTTGATTCATTTTCTGTGTTCCTTTTTCAAAAGATACATTGTACAGCAATAAGCAAATATGTATGTCAATTGACTTATTCCGTGAAATGTATTATGATTGTCATAACAACTTTGAATAATTATAAAAAAAACTTGGTAAACAAGTACTCGGTATCGTACAAAAATGTTTAATTAATAAAATTCAAGTAAAAAATGTTAAGAAACATAAATAATTTATGAAATTCGTGTAATAAATAT
Organism: Torymus texanus; assembly: GCA_036873485.1. Lineage (NCBI taxonomy): Eukaryota > Metazoa > Arthropoda > Insecta > Hymenoptera > Torymidae > Torymus > Torymus texanus. The sequence continues at coordinate 11,991 of JAYJLV010071963.1, forward strand.
TATTAATAATATTTTAGTGTAAACATTGGAAAATTTCATTATGACAAGCAAAACTTGTTCTTTGTGTCAATAATTAGTACTGGATGATATTATTGCAAATGAAATTTTGAAAGGAGTAATGTAAAATACGAGTAAATTCAATACAATGTAACCAAATTACACCAGGAAATAATTGATATGACATTTTTAAGAGTCACTGTAGATAACCAAATACTCCTTTATTCCATAATAAATTTATTTTCAAGTCAAGCTCAAGAAGAACCTTTACATTTCGTAATTAACACAGAGTACGAATCGTAAAACAGAGCATAAAACCTCGTCCAGGAAAATCGTACAGCTGTTACCGAATTAAGGAATACCATTAAATTTTCCCAATATATTTAATTGCGAAGCTTACTCTAACTTTTAGGCTATAAATTTTGAAGTTACGTTAAAAATTAATAACAAAGTTTGGGCATAAAAGAAAATTATTCGATATCATCAATTTTTCACGAATATTTCGTCATTGTATTGATACTACGGACACGTAATGTTCAAATTTCCCAATATACTGTTACATCTAGTAAATTAAGAAGAAATTTTTAGAAAAATCTTAAAAATAACACTACATGTTAAACAATTATTTTTCTCACAATGATTGAAAGTACCCTTAAAAACGTCGACGTCGAAAACTGACATGAATAAATAACAATCGAGACCATTATTCAACATATTTTGACTTCCCTCAACCTACATTTTTGAAAACCACTACCAACAATGACACTCTCGTCCAACCAACCTGGCACGTTCCCTTCGACATCAGCCAAAGGCCAACCAAAAAAAAGTTCCCCTTCCCCCTACCTTCCCCCCTAAACCTCATTAACTCCGTGAAACCACCCACCCAAAGACACTGGGGGGCACCCTCCACTTACGCAACCCAGCCAAACGACGAAATCATATCGAGGCTGTTTCCTCCCTTCCCAATCACCGCATCCACCCCCTCGCCGCAACATCGGCAGCATCAGAGGCAAAAAAAAAATTGCCGACTATACGTCGACTATACCTCCGGGGCGAGTGCCCCCCGCGGCATGTGTACATAACTACATCCCTGTCCCCTGCGAGAATCCATTCCTCGTCCCCCTTCTTCTTCTTCTCTCTCTCTCTCTCCCAACCTCTCAACCCACACACACACACTCACACATACACAATCTCCCTAACCACACGTATATACGCGCGCCATCCATCACAGCTAGCTGCTCCCCCATCGGCGTGGCGTATTCTAACCATTCGCGCATGCGCGTGCGCCGCCCGCGGCCCCGCCCGGCCTTAGGCGCATTCGTCGACCTCTGTAACCAATCGCTACGGCGCCAATCGTTCGCCCCACGCCTATCCCCACTGTTCTACCATCAACCTATAGGAGCATCCGACGAATGGCGGCCAAGACGCTCACAGCACCAAGCTATAAAGCAGTAGTAATGGTAGTGGGGGAAATGTAGCGAGCGCGGAGCGACAGCGTAGGCAACGTCGAGCGGCCCGCGGCGCTCTCTTCAGCACCGAACGGGGAGGAAGCGAGACAGAGGCGTCCGTTCGTCCGTCCGACGTTTGCTTCAACGTCTCTGTGTGTGTGTGTGTGTGTGTATACGTGCTCTCTGTCTCTCTTGCGGCTATACAATACGCGTTGCGCACCAGTAGTAGTCGATTCTGGGCTGTGCACGACACCGGATACGTGTATACAGTACGGGTAGTTTTCTAACGAACAGTGTTGTACTACTATACAGTAGTTTTTTTTCTCCCTTGTAGTTGTGGGACAACCGAGATATAGTGCTGATAATTGAGAAAAAAAAAACCAGTGCCGAGATGACAGTGTGAAAACAGTGAGAATTGTTGTGGATAGTAGTAGTAGTAGTAAGTAGTATCAGTATAAGAAATCGTGTACTGTGACAGTGAGAACGAGGAGAAGGAATTTCGTTATAAGTTACGTGTGCTCTTATAGGAGCGATAAAGTGTGTACTTTAAATATAGTGGCCGACCCTCGATGCCGTGCTACGTGGGCGCTCGAGGACCTCCGTCGGGACGATACAACTGCACTTCTTCGAAACGTGCCAAGGTGTGACTGCGCAGGCGCATTGTAAGTACATATATATCACTCTATATACGCAATCTCTCTCTTTCTCTTTCTCTTCGTTTCCTTTTCTTTCGCTTTATTAATCCACACACGCAGCTCTCTTTCTCTCTCGCCCACTCATTACCACACACCTCTCGTATCTCTCTCTATCTCGCTCGCTCGCTCAGCCATCCCTATTATTATTATCATCTCCGTCTTTTTTCACCCCGGGTCAGGCTAGGTCGTCACTCGCTCCTCTCACAGCCAGCCGCACGTACACTACTATAACGTGCAAGTGTAGTAGTGATAATACTATATACGTGTAGAAAGGAAGAGGGGGAGGAGTGTACAGTAAGCAATACACTGCACGATAGAGTAGTATTGGTATCGCAAGTGTGTGTATATATATATATATATATAGTAGAGAGGCTCTCTCGGCTCCACGGGGCGGAAAAAAGAGAAAGCGGATCGTCGTCGTCGTCGACGTCGTCGAAAAAAAGAAGTTAGCTAGCTAGTACACGACGACGACAACGAGAGAAAAGTCTTCCAACGTCACGGTGTTTTTCTTCTTGCCTTCTATATAACCTCTCTCTCTCGCTCTCTCTCTCTCTCTCTTTCTCTCTCGCTCTTTCTCTCTCTCTCTCTCTATATCTCTTGGTTCTGACCTCGACGAGAAAAATCAGCACACATAGAGCGTAGTATGTACCGTGCTATCTCTCACTCCCATAACCTCGAAAACGAGGCGGAGGCAACTGTATATCTATATGTATATGCGTGCATTATGTATGCTCTCTTCTCTCTCTTACTCACACGTATATATATATACACACACACAGGCACACGTATACATGCGCATAGGGCGAGCGAACGCGATGGCGAAAGCCGCCGCGTGTGCACAGCCCCGTTTCGAGTGGTGAGCCTCTCTATCTCTCTCTCACTCACTCGCTCGCTTGCTCACAGAGGCTGCTATTATTGTTATTATGTAGGGAGCCACGGCGCGCGGGGACGGGATGATTGCCATGGCGCGGGCGCGCGGGCCGCCTCCCCCCTTATTTTTCATTCGTGGCGCGCCGGCGGTACGACCGTCTCTCACTCACTCTCTCGCTTTCTCTCCCCCTCTCTCTCGTAAGCGTGCGTGCCGCCTTTATCCCCCTTTTTACCGTGCGCGCCTATACGAGCTCTGTATACGTGTGTGCGTCACGTGTGTATGTGTGAGAGAGAGGGAGAGAGAGAGAGAGAGAGAGAAAAAAAGGATCGTCCATCTCGGCTCTTGGGCTTCTCCCCCACCAAAGCGACTCTCTCTCTCTCTCTCTCTCTCTCCTATGCTTTCTCATCTCGTGTGCTGCGCACTCGCTGTCTCGCTTTAGCTCGCTCCCGCTGTGTGAATATATATATATATATATATATATATCTATATATATATATGAGTGTGTGTGGGGGACTTCTCTCTTTTCCGTCAACGTAACG
>JAYJLV010071974.1:0-15539 GCA_036873485.1 Torymus texanus
TAGCCAAATTCGACTAAATTTGAAAATGGCAAAAATATTTCGTTCACCATGAACGTTCGAAATTTCAAACACCTTAACTTCGTCGGAGAGGCTGGAATAAGAAGTACATAAAATATTCGAAATTTCAATCGGATTTTGACATTCAGTTTGAAACTTAATATTCGGTGTGCTGGTTGAAATTCCAATATCACTTTTCTAAAAATTTCAAACTATAACCGGTAACTTATAATTGAACTTTTATCTCTATAGTAGTAGTAGGTGTGCTTACTTAATAGAAGACAAACTTTTCGAAATTCTTTCAGTGTGGTACAAAAGAAGAAAACTAATAAAAAAAAATGTCATGTTATTATAAACAGCTAACGAAAAAATAACTTGAAAGTAGTATCCAGAAAAAAAATAAAAGAAGTTTCAATGTTCTAAAATACATGTTATACCAGTAAAAGTTTACTGTACAGCATCTTCTAATCATTTCAAGACTTGTAAACTCTTAATAAAAAAGAACAGATATTTACCTTGAATAACAATTTGAAAACATAGCAAATCTAGCCAAGTGTAATACTTCTTGGAAAAAGTGATTCACTCTATATATATAAGCTATTGTAATGCCTTTGAAAAGAAAATCTTATTAATAACTTTAGTTGTTCACAATATCCTTTGTTTCAGGCTCCTTTGAAAATCCACAGCGAGTTCACAACTTGCCCTCAAAGAGTATGAGACCTGCAAAAGTCAAATACGATAATTAATTTCATTGAAATCCGGCGGCGTGGCTAATCGTGCTTTAAAGTTTTAAATATCAAAGGAATCACTTAGAACTTTACGATGGATATCCATGTAAATGACATTTTTCTTTTTTCACTGTTAGTAATGTTCACGTTATAGTGGAATATACAGCTGTTCATGCAGGTTTAAAAGTAAAAGAAGACGAAACATTCTAATCTTAAAAGCACCGAAACGTATAAAGTGGGAATACTTCCAGAATATATGTCGTTAAAATTTAAGCATCACTTTTCCACGACCTCCCTCGCAAATGGAACAATTTTAATGCCGCGTAAATCCAGATAAGTAAAGGCTGGGTATACGTCTAGAAAAAAGAGACATTTAAACCCACATAATCCTTGCGTTTCAATGTATTTTCTCTTAGTCTTGTGCATTACAGTCTCTCACAGTAAAGTACTTCTGAAAAATGAAAACAATCGAAAATGTTATTTTTATCCAAACATAAATTTTAAGCGTATTTTAAATAAATTATTAATTACTTTTTTTACATGGACAAATAAACAAGCAATCAATTACAATAGATTTGTATTTATTGAGGCATTTTATTTCTCCTCTGAACAGCACTAAATGCAGGCTCTAAAACAAAGTAAGTAAATCCTGTCACTGCGTCTATTCTTTACGACTGTTTTTATGAAATCCACGGTTGCAAATAGAAGAACTAAATAAAAAAAAAATGAAATCATACCTCGCAATGGAACTATGTCATGAACGTATTAGAGAAAAAAAGAAGAAGAATAAAAGGTCTGCTCTGGAGTATGTGCAAACTTCTCTTTCTACCCTAGAGCCATTTTTACGCCTCTCATGACTCCTAGTACGCGCTTATACACACGCACACATTGGCCAAGTAACTCGATAAACGAAGATGCAAATCCTCGTGCCAGAGCAAGAGATATTTGCATATACATCGCGGCGAGCGTTGGGAACGGGGAGCCAGCGGCAGCAGACGACTCGTTTCATTTCCTCTCTTATCCCTTTTTTCCCTTCGCACGATGCAAATAAGCTCCTCTCGGATTGTTTTGCTTTCCCTAAACGGCGTCCGAGGAACAATTACTCGCGCACGGTTACGTTTTCCACAACAATTTTTCTTGTAGAACACCGCCGGAGTTGAATGCCTCTTTCGCTAGTGGCTACCACGGCAGCACTTTTCGTCATCTAAAAAGTCGAGCCTATCAATACCTTGACTTATGGAATTTTTAGTGTTCACCTGTTTGTACATTCTCCCACGCACACTTGCCAAATAAATTCTTCTCGTCACTGGTGGAAAGAGAAAGAGAGCAAATAGTGAAGTCGAGTGAAGGATGAGCGACCGAAATTCTCTGGGTGTATATACACGGAACGGAGCGGGACGTAGAGAGAGAGAGAGAGAGAGAGAGAGATTACGAAACGAACGCGTTTAACTCGTTCTCCGATAAATGCCATTAACCGCGACTATGCGGCACTGCGGAGACAGACGCGCGCGGGCGGCTCTTGCTCGTTCCGGTATCTCTAGTTTTCCTGCTGAGTAAATTGACGCGCAAGCGGGAATGGATAAGCGAGCTACGATCGGGAGGACTCGAGCTCTTGCAATTGAATTATTTAGAAAAAATGTCAATCGACGTAACTCAATTTATGTAACAAGTTAATAACGAAAATTGTCGAACCTATTCGATGTCAACAATCAAGATATGGATGAGCATTCAACGCATAGCAATGTTTCTGTTTTCTTTACAAATATGTACAAAGGAATTAAATGATACAACGTATGGTTTATTTTCGAGCTTGTATACAATAAAAATGAACTACCTTCTACCTCGCTGGATGAAAGTTAAGGATATTTTATAGTTAATGTGTTTTACTAGAAATGGAAACATTTCTAATTAAATAACTATCTAAAATAGTAGTACAAGCAGTTCAAATATTAATCTTGTCGAATGTAAATGCTAAAATTTACTTTAATATTTAAGTTGGTACATAATTATCAAATAAAAGCAGGATTAATGATCTTAGCCATAATATTAGCTAAAAATTGCATAATTTATAGTTAACATTGCTACCAGAGCTGTGCTATATTACCAAGCATATATAAATACAATCACATAAAGTTTGGTCGTATTCACGTGTCTTAGAATTCAATCATACAATATGACTGTATTGTAGGTCAAGAAATTAAATAGCAAAAGATTATTAAAAATATCTGGTTTGTTATTTATGAGAATATTATTTCTTCTCCGATAGAACGATAAATACCTTACGTCGTAAATACGATAAAAAAAGAGGTTAATAAAACCTCGGATAACGATTTTCAATATCTGCGGTTCGGTGCCGGCAAAAGAAGGTTAAACGAATAATTAATATATACATATTAACCTTATATGAAAAGCATGAGAAAAGGAGTTTATTGGCGTGGTGTTAAAAGCCGCCATCGTAGCCTGAAAATATCTTATAAAAAAAAAACCAAGCTATAGCCAAGAGGAGGTTCAGTGGATTCAAGCGACGCGTTACCCGAGAAAAGAAACCCCAAATAATTATCGGAGAATACACCTCCGAAAGCTTCTTATCTCTTCTATATCGACAGCGAGCGTACCATAAAGCCTTTCTTTCACGTCGGCTACGAGCCCGTTCTTTTCTCCTCGCTGCGCTGTGACCTTATTCTCCGCTCGTATAGCAGCAGTTCTATCAGCTTCATTAACCCAAGAGACGGAGAGAGAAAAGCAAACCTCTCACCTAGCTAGCAAAATACGGAGAGGGGAAAAGAGATAGAACAAGAGAAAGTGACTGATAGCGCTGCCTATAATAATATAACTAAATAGTAAAGAAAGCATTGAAAGTTTCAAGTATATCACCTCTCTCTCTTCTTTCTCACTGCGCAGGTGGTGGTCGTGTCTCGCCCATTCGCGTAGCAGTATAGATAGAGCACGAGCACACGGCGTACGCAATAATCGACCCCCGTCGAATGAAAGCAACTTGGGCGCTCTTCTTCTTTAATGAGGCGAAACAATGACGAGCGCGCGCGTGCGCGATTTATCGCACGAACAATGCGCGCTGCGATTTCGCGAGGTATTTTTTATAAGAGAACCCCCAGTGCGCGACTTTTTTTTATTGTCGTCGTCGGCGGTGTGTATAATGATGGTATAATGCGCGATTGCGCGAGGAAATTGAGATCCACTACGCGCAAGGAGAAAGGGGACGAGGTTTCTTCGACGCGTACGCGTGATGTCTTTTTCTTTTTCCTTTATTATTCGCCTCGTTTGTGGTCGCGCGTCGCAGGTACCTACTTAGGAGCTCGTTTCGCGTGGTCGCCAGTCTATAACAAGGACGCGAGGGGAATACGTGTCTAATCCCGTTGGTCCCACCATGTATACATGCGAAATTGATGAGAAGCAATGAGGACTTCTTCCGTTTGATGAATAAGTCGAACAAGGTGATGATACAAGTGATTGTTTTTTTTCTTCTTTTTTATTTAATCAACGTAACCGTTGCGAAGGGGAAAGTTACGCGTCGTTTTATCAGATATATTAATATTACGGTGATTTCAGTTTTATCTTTTATTTTAATTTAATGTTTTTTTTATCGCTTTAATAGTGATTAAATGATTTGATCGTTAAAACTTATTAAAGTGAATTACAAAACTATTTGATTTGTCTATTAGCGGCAATTTCCTATAAATGACATTCTTTCATACATTAAAATACATTTTTCTTATACTATAAAGACGTTCGAGTTTTCTTATAATAACAGGTTTGTAATCAGCCTATGCTGTCATCAACTGTAACGAATCATTAATAGACGTAAAAAATCAAGCACGAAGTCAACTTTCTCTCATTAAAAGCATATTCATCCAGTACTGTAATACCTCTGCAATTTAAAAATAAGCATCTTATTATATCTGCATTAGCTTATTTATATGAAAACAAAAACTGTTGAAGCTTTTCCTCAATGAGCATAAATGAAAAAAATCCTGTAAGTGCTGCTAGTTGAACTTTCTCTTAATGGAGAAATTTATTCAAAAGTAAATATAATCTGTATAATTATTAACTTCAATTAAACATTTAATTGAATTATATATCATTATTATTCATATAGTATAGTAATATCTTTATTTTGATTCTATTATTTACAATTTTATTTATAACTTCTATAGATTTTATTCGTACAAAATGTTTTCTAATTCACCCTATTTGTTATACGTCTATAAATATATCTAATAAAAGCTTGAAACATCACGTTCGACTTGAGAAACCATTACGGGGAACTAAATGATATCTTTTCACAAAGAAATACTCTCTCTTTTCCTTTCTCTCCGCTCGATATACATTCCAAGAAAAATGAAAATTACTTATAGCACAGCAGACTGATTCGCACGAAAGTCGTTCACGCGCACTCAACGCAATCTCAAATTATTCTCGCGCAAACCTCAAAGGCCTATAGAAACACGCGAAACCCATCAACCCGATTTTTCCGGGCGCCGACTATACGCCAAGAGTCTCTAACAGTTTTACACCTGTTTATACCTTTATATATCTGCGTACCCGATACACCTGTACTTAGAAGCTCTGAACTGGATACGTTGAACAAAGCTGTCAGTACACGGTAGGTACACGTGACTCGAAAGTCCTGCGGAAAATGAAAAGCGGCTAAATTATAAAGACGTAGAAAACGCACGCGCGCACGCTCGACTGTATAGGTGTATGAGAGTGAGCGAGGGGCTGCCTGATGTCGTTGAAAGCCGACCGGGAGCTGGCTTCTAATTATGAACGTCCCTCGGCTGCGCTTTTCCCAAGCCAAAGTTTATGTAACGCGACTACTACAATTAACGCGTGTACGAGCTGCTCTCCTCGCGCGCTCCGCGGTAAAAGAACGGCTAGCTCGCGTGTAAAACCGCTCTCACGTCCGCGCGCGAGCGTTATAGTATGTACGACCATCCTTTTTCCTTTTTCACGCGCGCGTACTCGCAAGACTTTTCTTCGACAAAACATGAAAATTATATCCGGTTCCGTGCAAGTTTGTTGCGGTTAATACGACGGTTCTGAAACTTTTCGGTTTTAAGACTCTTTCAGGTTATAGGTTATGATATAACTTTGTGGATGTATATTATATTTGGGATGGAACAAAAGCGTTACAATTGCATTTGTATATTATATGCGGAACTATAGGAACAGGCTATACTACAATAAGTGTGTATCAACTTAAAATTAAAATTCTTTTATATTTCCGTTTTTTTTATCACACTTTTTAGCGAGAACAATAGTTTTCTCCTAGTTTCTCTGTTTGATCAATTATAGGCTTCTTTTTAATCTAAAAGGTCTTCCAAGAGTAAAAAAAGAGGTTACATGCCATGAAAGATTTCATTTGAAAAATTGTTGTGCAAAGAATGCATTTAGGTTAATTAAACTGCAGTGAAAATTTATTTAGATTTAAATTTGGCATGAAACATGATTCTTTGAAAAATGAAATTTTAATCTTGACTTTAACTAAATTTATGAATACAAAAATATATGACATCTTCCGTTCAATAGTCACGCAAAAACACGTGAAAAGAAGAAACAGTACTATTCTGCTTTGTCTCGTTGGTTCGTATTCCTCAGAGTTGTACTATGTAATTAGTTCGGAGTGCGAGTGAACTCAGTTATTGCTCGCTGCTGCGACTGCTTGTTATGATGTCTCAGTAAAGTGAAAATGTTAACATTATGCACGAACAGTGCTTTAGAATAAGCGTGAGAGTTTTTCATTATTACTTATCAGCATATAATTATTTAATACCTTGAATTAAACTCTCTGTATTTTAGAGGGATAAAAATAATGACGATTGATTTTTATTTCAAGCATCGTTATGATAAAATAATCTAACAAAATGTTTATAAATTATTGAGAAATAAACTCCAAAACATGAAAATTATATTGTATTATTTACATAAATTGTTCTGAATTTGACTTATTATTTGTCGGCACAGCTTGAACAATAAAACTTGTAAATACAAAAACATCCATGATATGTAATGAAAAATATTTAGATTGCTAGAAGTACAATTTATTTCACTTCAAGAATATCCTTGTATCCTTGTATAGAATGTAAAAAAAGAATGTGAATTATAAAATCAGAAAAAGTAGATTACTCAAATGATGGGAGTGAAAAAAAAAGATAGTTAACATATTCAAAAATTCACATGGGAAAATTCTACTCCTTTAAATATTGAATACATGTCTGACAAGATCGTGCTATTATCTACTGCAAAGTATACTATTCCCACGTGATTCCCGACATTGACTATATCTTCCAAGTTCTCTAGTGGCTTGTGGAACTAATAATATACATTTCACGCTTCATGAAAACACTTTATTACAAATCATACAATACTTTTTTCTACGCTTAAAAAAACTAAATTCCTTCATTTTTTTCCTATACAAACTCTAATATAAAAATTCGTAAACGACTATACTGTAAACCAGCAGGACTGAAACCTCATCGACCTTCATACTTGCGAGAAAAGCTAGCACCGGACCGTAAATCTTTCATAAGAAGAATTTCGCCGCGTGCACACGCGCTGCTGCTCTCTATACCTCATCTGCGGACAAATACTCCTTATTTTTCTTTCGAGCGCGCGCGGGAGGGCAAAAAGTCTCTTAAAACTCTGAGCTCGCATGTGTGTACAAACTCAGCGGCATCGCACAAAAAGCGCGAAGTTGATTTCGCCAGCACTGCCGCCACCGCCTCCTTCCTCGACGAAAAATAACGAGGCTGCGAGGGAGAGGAAGAAGACACCGAGAAGAAAGAGGAGCGCAACATTCTTGCGCTCCTGCGCGCGCGTTACGGAGTAAGAGCTAGGCGTGTATATATATACAGAAGGGGAGAGGAGAGCAAGAGCGCAATCGTGGGAACGGAAACTTCATTACGTCGGCAGCGTGGAAAATATATATCTGCGAGGTGTATAATGTTGCTGCCGCCGCCCCGTGAATTCTTTTGCGTAAACTTTTCCAATAGCTCTGAGCGCGTTCACTATCTCTATACGCGCGTCCCGTATTTTCCAGGGTCGCGCGAGGATGAATGGACGCGTACTTATATATGCATGAAAACGTGTACGCGAATGAGTGTGCAGAATCGATGCACTTGCGTTTGCGGTTTTTCCCGGAATGGATGTCGTGTTGATTTTCTTTTGATTGATAAGAAGTATTCTTTTGTTGTGGGAGAAAGATGAAACAAAAGAGTTGCTTTTGCACGTTGTTGCGACAAAAGAATGTTCTGCTATATAATTGTTATGACAAAGATTGCTTTAAATTAACTTCGAAGTAAAGTTGCCTTATTCGTGCGCGAATTTTCAGATTAGTCGTCTCTCGTACCTTGAAAAAGCTACGTAATCATTCATTCAATATAAAATGACGTTGAAGTATAATTGCTGTCATAAATTGACTTTTTACTGAATTTCTTTATATACTAGTTTACGCGGTTATTCAAATTAAAATTCGTATTTGCATTACGAAAGTAATGTTTCTATAAGTATGTAAATTATCATTAACGAAAGTATAGGAACAAGTCTAATAGTTAAATGACAGATCATTATTTTTTCCTCATTGTGTTAGAATGCAATGTCACGTAAGCGTTGGCGTGTTTGATAATTATTGTATTGTTTTTCAAGATAAGTTCAGTGAAAAAATACGTTACTTTTTGTGGAACTTTTGATATTGTCTTTTCTCATGTAGAATACAATTTCCGAAAATATATAATGATTATTGTATCATGGTAAAATGTACAATCACCGATTCATTGTGAAAATTGTATTTCTGCGTATAATAATTGAAATTGCGAACGCTGTAAGTTGGATTAATACATTTACAGAAATCTCCCAAATGACATGAAAATTCATTTAGGCTCGAGAGTTCATCAACCGTAATTGTACAGTACTCTAACGAACGGGACCAGAATAAATTGTTCGTATATTCAAAACACAGATTATTTTGAAATAACGGTAAACGTATCAACGTATATATTTTAGCGATATAGTATTTTCCGATATTTAAACATTTCTCTCGTCCCCAGGCTTTAAAGGCAACTATATATAACCAATTAGCCGTAAAAAAAAGTCAGCACGCGACTTGTCTAACCTTCACGACACCCGCCTCTTGTTTCAGATTGTCGGAGCGCGATAGTCCGGTCGCTGTGGCGGCGACGGCTACGCAGCCGGCATGAAGTCCGTGCAGCAAGAGCAACAGCAGCCGAGCTCGATGGACTCGAGCGACTCGGCGACGACGACGGGCTCAAGTGAGTATGCCTATCGGCCACTGACAACTAAACACCGGCGCGCCGGTAGCACCGGTACCACCGGTGACGAGGAATATACCACGGACGAGGACGAGTATTACGGCGACGAGGCCGACTGTGCAGCGGGACCCACGCCCCATCCGATCCTCAAAAGCGACCTCGCCCGCGCAGCAACTGACCTCTTTGGTTACGCCAGCAGCAAGAGGGACGAGGAACTCGACGAGCCTACAAGCCTCTTCGACGAGGACGAGGTTAATCACCGCCAAAAGTGAGTATATATGTCTCTGTAGTTTGTCTCTCTATAGATATATATTTTGAGCTCCCTTCGGTTCTTGTATTCTGGAACGCGTGTGCACGTTGATAACACCGATACCTGGACGCTTTCCAACTTTCCGACAAGATTAACAATAATCGATCCTAAAGATAGATGTATAGTCGTCCCTTTACCCATATACCATCTCGAGATAAAACTTTGCCATCCTCGTATCCGAATAGTCTCTTCTATTATTATATATATTTGTAATCTATGTTAATGGTAGCAACCACTTATTTTCAAGAGCTTGCCTCTATATAGATTGTTGTAATGAATTTATCGATTTATCTTTAAACGGGCTAACTAAAACTTTTTTCAAATTAATTTTATAGATATATGTTATACGTAAGCTTTACAAACGCATTTCTCTCAAACGTTCAGTCGTTTCACAAAAAGATTAATTAAATTTAATAATATGTATGATTTCTTTTATTGTAAATTTGAAATTTGCTTTTCAAACAACTCATTCAAGTTGTTTTACTATTTTTTTAACTGTTTTTTATTTTTATACTTCAGTGAATAACTTTTGCAAACTACCTATTTTCCGATAAAATAGTATTTTTATCTTACGTAAGATAGATATCTGTAAACTATCTGAAATGTAGGTAAATGAAGTGAATCAATAGACCTACATATAACACACATGCGTTATCAAACTGTTAGTTTCTTTTTTTTTTACGATTCCTATAGGTATGTTTCCACTTTCTATTTTAATCGAATGTGGCCTAGTTCATTGTGAAAATTACACGTGTTAAAGTTATGCGACTATCCACCGAAGCAATTAGTAAAGAAACAATTAAAGCTTTCTAATGCGAATTCAAATTTAAAATTACTTTGGAAAGCTTGCACTAGAATCATAAAGCTAACTATAAGACATTTTCCCCTGATAATCAAATGCACTGTGTATTAATTAAAATTTAATAGTAAAAATAAAAATACAACAAGCAATCTACCATTGTCAAGGTTGTGAATTAGTTCACCCACAATAGTGTTTTATTACCAACCTCTTATAACTATAAAATGCCACTTTCATTAAATCGAAATACGATCTCTATGTGTTTCAGCTCAGCGTCAAAGCAACTCTCTCTGTTCGCATACAACGAGGGCGGACTACTGCCGCGTGGTGTCGTAGCACGACGACGAGCCTCCGACGCTGCCAAATCGCCGTCACCCTCGCCGTCGTCGACGTCGACGTGCCCAACGAAGCCATTCGAAGCTCAAAACGGGCACGACGCTACTGCATCCGTAGGCACGGAAGCACTGGATCGTAGACTCAAGGAGGAGAAACTAGGCGCTGGCCAACAGACAACGAGAACGACGACGACGACGACAACAACGACGCAATGCAACGGAGAAATTCGTGCGGAACGCCTCGAGCGCGAGGATAGAAAGTCCGAGGCCTTAGCCACTGCCACAGTTGCTGGCGCGAACGTGAGTCTACATATCCATGTATTATGATTGCGGGATATATCGATGGCATGTCTCTCGATTATTCCATGCGCGATTTCCTGAGCGAGTGTTCTTTTTTTCATGTTCTTTGATCATTAAGGAAGCTTTATTTTTGGTGGTTAACCTGTTTTAGACATTTTAGATAATGCAAAGAACTATTTTAGATAACTTTTTAATTATTGCCAATTAGTTGAAACAGTTGCTTCGAACGTAATTTATTATTTCGTTAAATAAATTACTGATCCTAAAAAGAAAAATGCATGTCTTTGTGTATAACATTTTATGTAGTAACTTTTATACTTTTATGATGATAACCAGAATTAACTGGATTTAGTAATAACGTTTCTCTGCGTAAATTTTCATAAAACGAGGATTTTCTTATCCAAAATGGTTCATACATTATCGAGTTATCTGCTGTATAGACGCCCGTGAAACAATATTCTCAGAGATGGCAGATTTTTGGGCCAATTTTCATAACTTACTGTTTAGTGAACCAGACTTAAAGGTAAAAGTGTGTATTCAAATATTTAATTTCAAGTGGAGCTATAAAAATTATTTATCTGTTCGATTTGAAAGTTTATTTAAAAATTACTTCTTCGCCTTCGTAAAATTTTGCATGTTCAATACTTTACTTATTGAAGTAAACTCTTTGTTTTTATCATCTAAATGTTTTTAACATATAAAAAACCTAAAATATAAAAGATAAAAATAAAGTAAAACATAGACGTAAATTTTTTATGCGATTCTCCGTATTCATTAGTGTTGTTTTCATTCGCAGCAAAAAACGAAGTAGTAGAAGGAATATCGCATGCGCCGATATTAAATTACAGCAGTACTCGACAAGCAGCAAAAAAGTATAGATATTAAAAGTCAAAGCAAGCCCGAAATCAGATCCTGCCATCTGAAAGTGAAACTTTATGAGACTGTCGAAGCTTCGAAAAAGCTTTTAAAGCTCGCGACGCGCGAGTGCCATTATTAGCTTCTCCTTCCGAGATTTATTACGCGCAGACGTGGCATGCTTATAGCTATATATATATCGAGGTGATTAGCCCGCTCATCGACTCGACCTCTCCCGATATATATATATATATATATATATATATACACACACACACACGCACCACGCGAGGCGATTCGGAGTTTTAATAACCTTGACTTTCGGATCGTAATTAGTTCCGCGTCGCAGAGAAGAGCACGCGGCACAAAGAAGATTGATCTCACGCGCGCGTTGCTGTGTGAGCAACTCGTGGCTCGTTCGTTCGAGCGATTCTCTCTCGATGGATTCTCTTTTTTACGGCTTTATGACGGCGAACGCCGGTGATATTAGCTGGAAAATGTGAGAATCGTCGTCAGCAGACAGGAAGTGAACTTGAATGATGGACGGCCGTACATATTTTTGCTTCTGTTATATGCGAAAGCTTATTTAGATTGTGACGTTAACGGTTGTTCTGTGTTATATGTTTGCTGCTGTTTATTGTCAACGAAAAAATTATTTTTTATATTAATAACATTGGTTTCTTATAATATTAACAGTTTGAATTGTACAAAATTAAAATAAGATCTATAAATTCAATTTTATTTTAAAGTTACATGTAGATTAAGTCGTTGCCAAACCTTTTTTCTCAACGTGTCGAAAGAGCAAATAATAAAGATTTCTTTCGAATGTATACTCTCCTCTAATTTTCGTGAGGGTTTTTTTCATTCTCACCGTAAAAAAGCTGACGACACTGTGGGTCTTTAAAATCTGTTGAAGTAAATTCCTATCTCAATCTCTCCCACCGTGGTGAAAAAAAAACGTGAAAGTAAAAAACGAATGTTCCCAAACTTTCACGCATTGTACAAAGGCGATCTATACGTGACCGCCTTTAGTCTAGAATAAATTACCATTTCTTTCACTTTGTTTACTTGTCAAAAGATTTAATTTTAGCTCACAGTATTATCTACTAAGTATAAATAAAAGAATTTATACTCCATCATGCTTTATAAAAAAAACACTTGAAATAATATTATACTATGCTGTGGTTTAATTGTTACCGATAATAAAATTATCTGCAATATGACAAATAAAAGAATAACTTTTTTAATACGTTTAGAATTTTCAATTAAATTACAATTCGTGGAAAATTTTCCATGTTACAGGCGGAAAATCAATCAGCGACATCCGTCGACGTCAACGCAATACCGGATGTCAAGAGTAAATCCCCGGTAAAGACAGCCTCCAAGAAAGATGAGAGCGATCCACCCTCACCATCGACAGTTCAATGGGGACGCGCAGTTGCTGAAGTCAAAGAGCAGGCGATTGCCAAGCTTCAGGAGGAACTTCGTCGAGCCCATCAGGAGCTCAAGCTCAAAGACGAGGAGGTAGCCCGACTGTCGCGGATACGTCAGGATGTTGAGGCAGAACTCGAGGAGCTCACAGCTAGTCTCTTCCAGGTACGCAGACTTTTGTAAAAAAAAAAGAGATGCTATATAGATTTTTGAACGTTGTAGCTGACGTGAGATTATAATCATTGTTTTTATACGAAATAAATATACTTTTATAATGGTATTTAATTTTTTTATAACATACAAAAAAGCGTTTCATTT
The DNA here is from genome assembly GCA_036873485.1 of Torymus texanus. Taxonomy (NCBI): domain Eukaryota; kingdom Metazoa; phylum Arthropoda; class Insecta; order Hymenoptera; family Torymidae; genus Torymus; species Torymus texanus. The sequence goes on from JAYJLV010071974.1 coordinate 13,359, forward strand.
CAGACGTATATATGTCTAAGTTATTGACCTACACAATACTGGTAAATAATTTTAAATACTGTGGGTATACTTTTTAATCCTTAAACCAATTGATGAAATGAACCGGTTTTCTGAAAGACATATAACTCAATGTATTGCTGCGTTCATTTTTATAAAACCACTTCTGCGCAGTTCTCACGAGAGTGATGAAAAAAATTTTGAATGACGTAAACTGAATAATTTTTACGGTTGTTATGTTCAAGTCGAGATATCAAAAAATAAAAAAATTCAAAAAAGAAACTTTTTAAATTTAATAAAATAAATGAACTTTTTAATCTTCAACGAGACACTCAATGACGCTTTCCTTCTCTCAATTCCATTCGACACAGGAGGCCCACAACATGGTACGCGAGGCAAACCAGCGTCAAGCGAACGCCGAGCGTCTGCTCGAGGAGAGTCGCATGAAGGTCGAAGTGTTAGCTGCTGAGGTGGCCGCCCTCAAAACCCTTGTCCTTACATCGACTCCTGCACGGCCGAATCCCCACCTCCATCCCCAGATAGCCGGCGGCTGTGGCCCTGACGACGGTCACCAGACACAAAACGGCGGTATATTCGCAAAGAAGCACCGACGTTCGCCCTCGCACTTCAATCTCAAGTACGGTCGCGAGAGCTCACCGCCAGACTCGCCGCAACGCGAACAGAGGACATCGCTGCCCTGCGACCCCGTCGCTCGCGACGCCTATGAGCGGGACCTCGAGAGGGAACGCGACCGCGAAAGGGAGAAGAAAAGGGAGAGGTGAGAATGCTTTTTACTCCTTACGTGCGACGGGTATATGTAGAGGATTAATCTTACTTTTTGCTGTCAACTGACAATCGCCGCTGGCTTTTCTGCGGATCCGAGGAACTACTCCTGAAGTTTCTTCATTATATCTACCCGGGAATAGTAACTGCGGGGTTACTAATAACTGAGAACAACTCGCGGAACGATTTTAAATATATAGAAATAGCTCCGCGAAAATTACGTTATTTTAAATTTCAAGTTTTTCTGTTCAGCTTCGCGTTAAAGTAGATTCAGTAACACGTTACCGCTGACCCCTTTGCATATATGAGATTTAACTATTATTCTGTGAGTAACCTCTCTTTATAACATTCAACACGTGCAAAAGGCATATTAAAGTCGACTTTAGCCCCTTTATTATTTCATTACGAGGTGCTCCCCAGAGGACGTTAAGTTAGCTCTTCTTCTGAAATTAATATTCTCGTCACATGAACGTTACATAAGCATATGTCTAGTTATTCGTGAAGAGTTTCTACATTGTTACTTACAGTTAGCGCAATAAAGTGAAAATTAATCGTAGTAACGCAAACCGGTTATATAAATGTGAATTTCTCAAAACTACAATGAACAAGTGTTTCTTAAAATTATTTAATTATTAATAAACGAGCTTTATAATTATCAAATAAAACGAATAAAATGGTTCATTACTTGCGAGGCTCAATATGCACAAAGTCTGTGAAAAGGTTCGATGCCATCCAATTATAAGCGCAGGAAGCACTGTGCGCATTGTCCCACACGTTTGTTAACCGATCTAATTTATTCCAAAAGGGAGCGTGACAAGGACAGCCGTGATCTCGGACTAGAGGTGGATCCACGAGTACACGGAGAATTTCTGAGGTGGAAGGCGAACGCATGTGTGGACAAGAGCGAGCCTTTCGTCGAGCGCATCTTCCGCGAGGATATCGACCTGTGCTTGGACTTTCCGAATCAGGAGCTCGGAGCGCGGGTACGCCAAGCTGTCCTCGATGGCATTATCTTCGTCGAGGCTGTCAGCGACAAGGCCAAGCTTGGATTCCCAAAGTGAGTTACGAGCCGCTCGTATAAACACAAGCGTGCAAGCACGATCCTCTCTTTTTCCTCTCCCTTTTCGTTGTTTTCGTGAGGCGCAAAACGACATGCAGGACCAGTATTTGCACTGGATTTAACGTTTTTCCGATTTTTCCTCGACGCAAGGCTTTATTTTAACTGCTCCTATTTCGGTAGAAAAGAGATTCAGCCAAAAACGTCTCTTTTAACCTGTTTTCGAATTTATTTATACTTTGTGAATGCAGTTAACTTTTCAGAAACAGATGTTGGCATTTTACAATATATATATATATATATATATATATATATATATATATATATATATATATACCACATTT
>JAYJLV010071995.1:0-43203 GCA_036873485.1 Torymus texanus
TGAGCCCAGGTAGACCTCATTTGGATCAAAATTTTTCTGGGCAGAGGGGGTGTCGCGTTGACAGAGAATGCCCCATATATATATATTATCTTTTGCGATTTTACCTGCTAGATTTTAATGTTGACTAAGGAAGTACAGGGGAAGAACAAAAATCCGTCTGTTCATCCAGTTTATTATTTGTATATAAACTTGGTACTTTATATATTTTGCTTAGTTAGTAACAGATAGTTAATAAATAGTTGCTGTTACAGTAAGTTAACTTGACCGGCACTTTGGTAAGGTGGTGAAACTGTACATTGGTCGAGCACGGAAGTTAAGCAGAGATGGCCACGATTGGTGCTGGGATGGGTGACCGCAATAAACCTATATACAATATCGAGTTGGTAATAAAACGAATTCAGCAAACAGTCTTAATTTATTATTCAGAAATCTGAATAATAAGTTCGCTCTGAAGTTTTTCATTGTTAAAATAAAAATATGAATTTCAAAAGCGATTGTCGAAAAGAGGTATAGGACACATACTGGGCCAAATACATATATACAAATGAAATTAACTTAAATGCAAAAAAATTTACATCGTAATATTTTCAATACTAAATCAAATTTGCTCATGCACTTGAGAAATATTTTCAAACATCGATGTTTTTAATTTTTATCAACATTTATACAAATATTTGTACACACACATTGAATGTAATAATACATTTTGATGTCAAATGATTACAAAAATAACAATGTCACTTCGCACGATCTTAATAGCACGCTAACTTGTTTCACGGGCAAAATATTTATACTCAAAACCGGTTATTCAAAATTCAAGCCAGCACACCGTCTCATTTATAAATAAAACAAGCGACATAAGGACACGCAAAACGGGAAATCTCATTCGCGTCGTACAATTAAGCTCAAAACGATTGCCAGACAGACTAACTGACACGTGCTAAAATGCGCCACAAGCCACGAATCCCTGCATAACTATGCGAATTTGTAGAAAACGGAAAAGAACAAGAGAAGAAGAGAGAGGGAGAGAGGGAGAGAGAAAGAAAGAGGAGAGAAGACGACGGCGACATTTTCTTTTTGTCGACGAGCCGTTGTAAGCCTGTCTGTGTGGGACGAGAAAAGTAAGAATTCCTTCCGAGCTGAGCGGCAGCCTGTAGCATTGTGGCGCCGAGCATAAGGTATATAGAAGGAGGTAACACACAGCGGTAATTTGTCCGAGCCTTCCGAGGAGAAGAAAACGCCGCTCGTTAACGAAATAATAAACATTTTCGATAAGAGGCACACAGAAGCGTTCGAGATGGCTTTGACTCCTACCTACATGACATTGTAATCGCATGCGTGGGCTTCCGTACGTTTTTAATGCGGTAGAAACATGCGAATAGAAATTCGCGTGCTTGGGAAGAATTTTGTTGGAAAATTCCTCGATAAACTTTATTTATGTCCGTAGCATAAGTGCAAGTAACATAGATTTCATGTACCCTTAATTTGTATGTTAAAATATTTCAAGATTATAATTAAAGGGTACACCGATAACATGTTATTATAGCATAATTAAGTTTAATTTTTAATTTTTTTTTTTTTCAAAGAAGTACCTATACATTTTTTTAAAAGAGTTATTAAAAGAGAAATGTTTTCATTATAAAATAAGCTTTATTATATGTGTGCATGAAAAAAATAAAATTTTCATAGATTTATTTTTTACCACAATTATAGATATTATAATTAATGAATTGTTCTTATATAATTGCATATTATTGCGAGCAAAATTTATAAATATGAAAAGTCTATAAGATTCATTATTAATAGATTCTTTATATTGTTATTTTCACCTTAACATATTATCTTTAAAGCTAAGAATGTATAGCACTAAGTTACGTATCTTTATAATATTCAACTGAATAAACATATAAAAGGAAAATTTATATAGGTAGTAGTAGTTAGTATTGCACAAGGAAATACAAAATCTTAAGTTGTACTAACGTAGCTTTCGATGCTATAGTTTTAAATATAACATGTGCATAAATTATTTATTCGAAGACAACGATTTCTTGGAATAATTATTATCTTCTACGATTGGTCAATGTCTTTATATTAAATCCTTCACAATTATCGCACTGACAGCCACTGCACGCGTTTACGCCATAGGCGACCCACAACACTGTCCGCGAAGTAAAAAAGCTGAGAGAGAAACAGAATTGCGGTGGCCAGCGAAACGACGTGCTAAAGCGATAAGATATTTTCTTTAATAACACATTTAACGTTTTAGATCTCGGTTTTACTACAGATTTCGGTAACACTTATGCAAAACGTTCGTTTGTGAAAACGTACATATGTTTCATCTAAAAATTACATTTGTTACATATTATAAACTATTTCCTAATATAAGTTACGACATCAATTAGCAACAAAACATTTCATAAAATCTCACTAGATTTGACACAAACAATTATTTTGGAAATATTTCGCATTCTATGTAACTCATTATACACTGATAGAAAAATGTGAGGAAAAATTCCCATGTTTTCTAGTAATTTGTCAATATCAATCAAAAATACAAATTTTTCTATTGAAACATATTGTAAAAAACAGTAAAATTACTATATTTTTATGTGAAAAATTTGTATTTTTGATTGATATTGACAAATTACTAGAAAACATGGGAATTTTTCCTCACATTTTTCTATCAGTGTAGTAGAAAAGAGTCAAAAAAGCAAATAATTTGGAAAATAAACTAATGTTTGTATAATGATAAAATGATTAATTTAGTTATATTTAATGGTAAAACACCACTAGAGTTACTTAACCCCAACACGGTCGTATTTAATATTTTATAAAAACGTAATCATACAATTAAAAATATCCAATAAAAATGATGATTTGCGTTCAGATATAAATAAAACATACTGGAGTAAAATTCTATAAGTAGATATAAACCAAGGCAGTAATCTTCTTATTTGATTCCGTCTCCCTCACACTTACCATATAACTAGATATGTAGCCGATTGATAGTCACACTTCCGAGTAGTTATTTTTTACGTATTTTTTTCTGCTGAACACGAATCTTCAACTCGGAAGTCCGAAAAGTGCTCAGGAAAAAAGTTATTAAATATTTAATTACTGAAAAATTCATAACAAATTATAAGTAAACCTGATATCGTTATTTATAAGATAAAAAATTATTCGTATTTTAATAAAAATAAGTCTGTCTATCAATCGGTCACAAAAAAGTACTTTACGCCCAGACTATATAAAATTTTTCTTCAAAATAAATTGAAATTAGTTTTTTGTTACAAAATGGAAGAATATTGATACCAAAAAAAAATTTTATCAACAATTATTTATTAACATTTTTTTAGAGCACAGATTCAGAGAAAAAGTGTTGTAATTCATTAGTGCATCAATACAGCCTGAATATCAATGATAGCACCGCCACGAATCCCACACGCGCTGCCTTTGATCTACGAACTTTTATTGCGATTCTTAGAAAAGTTAATTACTTCGCGAATGATTCGTAAAGGGTATATAGCCTTCAACTTTAAACTTTGATTTTCCTTTACAAGCTGTTTCGCGTGCTTGATAACTTTAAATTACATAGAAAACTTTTTTTTGCTCTTTGATTTATTAAGAGTTAAATGAAAGGCGCATGAATTTTTTATTGAAATTTGTTAGATTATTGTATAATATTTTAATATAGCATTACCGATTTATTACCTATTTGAAACTAATTTATTAGACTAATTTCCTATTCTTAATTGCGGTGAACAGACAAATGGCCTGATAATGAACGCATATTCAAACGTATTAGGATTATAAAGGTGATATGCTTGCATAGGAATAGCATTCAAGATATTAGTTGAAACACTTTATATTCATTAAAATTCTAAACACATTATACTATCAAATGCTAACAAATTGTTTTAATCCAATAAAGTTTTCATTTTCTTTGGAATATGAAAGGTAGGTACTTGGAGATTATAAAAAAATGATAGACAAATGAGAGAAGATATTGGGTTAATTATTTTGCTTTATACGACCTGTATATCGAGATAAATCAGAGCACAATTAAGTAATACGATATATAGTTGTTTTAAGTAACATTAATAATAAAAAATTTGAAAGGTTTTCAAGTATATTCGTAATTATAATGTCCGAATTCATCTCGGAATTTGTTAAAGTATCCCCTTAGAATCTGCAAGTAATTACTCACATATATCTATATTCATCATTATTCAACGTATCTCTCCGTGTCTCCTAGAAACTCACGGAAGAGCTTCGATCCCACTGAGAGATCAAATCTATTAGCGTCGCATAACGGATGAATTAGCGAGCCGCTATTTGCCGCGTTATCTTCAAAGCCGTAGTGCAGCAGATCAGCGGTCAGCTGACCCTTCCAGAAGCTACTCCTCGTCGTCGGTACTTAGCATTCATAAATCAAAGACGGCATTCACCAACCCCATGCAGCTCCCAATCAGCCGTTCGAAAAGCTACGCGTTTCTAGTTGCTGAGGAAGTGGCATCGAAGTAAAAAGAGCTATGCCACATAAACGCTGAGTCATAGGGGATTTTGATACGCTGTAATAAACAATCCATTATGAATAGTAAATCATTTGCTTAGGATGCTCTTAATCATGGCTTTCATTGTACAGACATAAATTCTTTAAGACCTTACGATTATTGTTCGATGTATAACCACTGATCAGCCAAGTTTATCATTTTATAAAAATTCAGTATATATTTTTTTCATATATATAACACAATTGTAAAAACTACTGAGTATCTAAAGAAAATGCGGTTACGCACAGATTTTTCGACTAAAATTTTTTAATACATATAATTACAGCTTATCTACATCCGATGTATAATATCTGATGGCGATAATCTGTCGTACACTTGCCTCAGCACCATAGCAATCCCGCATAGTACATATACACAGAGACCCAGAGAGGGGAAAAAAGCATCACGTAGGTATAGCATAGCATAGGCCAGAATCCTGCGCAGTAGTATATATATATATATATATATATACGCGTATGCTATACGAAGGAACGGTGCAAGCTCCGCGAGGCGAATCCACCGTGGACAACGGTAATTGCGCAATCGCGCACAATCGTGCGAAGCTAGCACACACCAGTGGCGGTACTGGCTGCTGCTGTTGCTGCTGCTGCTGTACGTATATAAATTCCCGCCGGAAGCGACGTCGCATTACGCGGTCGGCCGAGAACTTCGCGGCTTTTCCCCCCTCGGCCCTTTTGAAATACGAGCGTTGCGTTGCGTTGCGTTGCGGGCTGCGACGGTGTATGTGTGTGTGTATGTATGTAGCCGCTTCTTCTCATTGCAACGCGTCTGCTATTATGCAAATGCGGTGGAGAGATTCTGCCGTGCTCGTGCTCTCGTGATAAGGCCCCACGCGCTCTGTATGGCGCCGAGGCGAGAGAGAGAGAGAGAGAGACAGTATATACCGTCTTCTCTTTGTTTTGCAGACGAGGGGGCAATTAGGAAAAATTTCGTCCCGCGTTTATCATCGCGGCGAGTGCGTATATATATAAGAGAACGCGCGTGGCACGTATGAAGCGCAGAGACCAAGAAAGCAGTCGTCGAGTGAGTCTCAAGGTCGAGGAGTGGAGTCGAGTAGAGAAGCTTCACCTGCTGCAGCCGCGTGTGTGCGTATATACATATAATATTATGTCTTTTGAGAGCGAGAGCAACGCCAGACGTAGGGGAAGAGAGAGAGAGAAGGAAAATGGATAAGGCGAGCAAACATACACGAGTTTCATTGTTGACAATGAACATTGCTTTCGCACGGGAGAAACAGTGCGATTATTCATGTCGGATGTGTGCGCGTGCTTTTGTGTACATATATATACGCGTGTGCGGGGATGTGCGGGTAAAGTTATTCATAACTCGTAATTAGAGAAATTTCGACTTAGTGTATATATATACATGAGAGACAAGAATTAACGTGGCTAATTTTTTGGTTTGAATTATTTTTCAAAACTATATAGCTAGCTTTTAAGTAGTCTTTATAATGCATACCATTTGCATTTTTAATAAGTTTTTAATAGTATGCTTTGCATGTTATCCCATGTTGCTGTTCATCCTAACATCGTGAGGGAGGGACTAGTCCTTAGCCATTATGTCTTATAAAAAAAAAATATTTTTAAAATATAGGTAGTTTAAAGATAAGTGCTGCTATTAGATCTAACGGTTAGGAAGTAAAAATAACTACCTGTACAAAGATTAAATCATATAGTTGATATTATACAGAAGATAAATTTAGATGAAACGGGATTGGAGAACACTTAGAAGGGATCATAAACTCTTTCATAATACAATATTTATGTAGAAGAGCTAGTATGTAAGCAGTTAACTATAACTTTTGTGTATAATAGCCCTGCCACTTTGATTTTTAATTTTTACTCACATCGAGTTTAGCTTATTTTGCAACAGTCCTTTAAATTCATTTTGAAAACTCGTATTCAATTTTTTTAACACGATCATAGTTCTGATAATCTAATACAATGAAACAAAAATAAACGTTCCGAATAATTTAATTAATCTAATTAACCTAGTTTCAAATTGTAGTTAATGTACGCACATTGGTTTGAATAAGAGCAATTAAAACGACATTTAGACTATATTAAGGAAATTTATTACTGAAAGTGATAAGGAGCACCTTGAGCGAGTTCAGTTCACACATTCACGCAGGAATTTAATTTAGATGACTAATAATCCTAACATTTTCAACTATACGACAACGAATTTCAGTTCTTCCAAAAGCAACCGTTCACTAAAAAATGGTAAAACTTCGATCTAACAATGATTTCCTTCCATTTATTCGATATCAACTCGCAACCACTTAACTCTATAAAACTCCCAACACCTGATGTAGCTTTCAACAGGTATATCAACAAGCGTACAGCCGAATTAAAGCGACGCTTCACGAGGACGCGTGCACGAAATCGTCGAGCTACCGAGGCGACGAGGCGCGAGTGATGAATCGAGTATATGCGTGGATTATGCAAAGCGCGATCGTCGCGGCTCTTTTGCAACGCGCGCGCGCGTGTGTATACGTATACACGATAGAGACTGACCCCGCCACGCAGTACGAGAGAGTGAGCTACCACTGATTTGCATCCCACGCGCACGCACAAGTGCAGAGTAGCCCGAGGGGCCGAGCGTATATACGCTAAACGATCGCGACTCGGACTCTTTCTCGTTCGATTCTTTATAAGTGCAGCTGAATTGCGTCCTATCGCTACGGCAATGAACAGTATTATTTGTAGCTTTCTTCGAAGTCTCTTTTTTTTTAATAGTCTGTAGGTTATTATACGTATATAGCGGTACCATGATTAATGTCGATCATTTATAAATAAATCTTTGTTTTGATTAGGTCAGCGTTATTCTGTATCGTAGTAAAATGTTGAAGTTTTATTCGATAAGTATACATGAACTAGGTGTGAATACAAAGCAATAGACTTGGGAGATACTCAAGCGCGAGCTCAATGATGCAACACTTGAGAGAATCAGCTGGTATCAACAGCTAAGACATAACAACGATAAAATACCAGCGATCGAAGTAGATCGGCGATTTGTGTAATTCGCAGAAGCGAATTCGCTAAATCGACTCATACGTGAAAATAGCACTTTTGCTTTGACTTGCAAAATACATTAATGAATATATAAACTTATTTTAGAACAGCGCGTGAATAATGCTCAAATCGTAAATGTCACACACTGCGGCTTCACATTCGATTTTACGTGGAATAATCATTTTCCCAGTATTATTTGTAAGTCGAAGAATTTCCTCGGCTACTTAGTAAATCGGCTAACCTTGCTTCAAGTACTTTTGTATTCTTATACATATACACGCCATTGCAATAGCTCATAGCTATATGTATAGAAATGCAATACCCGACATCTCGTATTTTTTTAAACACACATTGATCACAATGTGTTGCCGGGGACGAAATTCTGAGAGCTATTTTTGACTGAAATAAGGTCAGAAGCGATTCCATTTGGAAGTTCTCCAATCAGCTACGCTTTAATAACAGGTGGCCGCATCAACAAACTTTTTTCTGTTTCTAACCGCTCAAAACCACTTGTATACACGTGTAATTCTACGTGATACACGTTACAACAAATTGGAAATAATTCGTTCGAAACCTAATAATAATCTCATATACTTGCGTGAAATATTCAACAATTCACTCGCGAGTTGCAAGATTATTTACGACACTTGCAACCGGTTTCACCTCGGCATCAAAAAGCAAACTCTCACCCTTCTCCGCAGGAAAAAGATAAGGGTCGAAGCCGTTCTCTCTCGCGAGCCCGGTTTAATTAAGCGTTCGCGTGCGCGTGCGCAACGGCGCTCGATCACACGAGGCAGCAGCCTAAAAATCTCACCCGATAAGGAAGCGAAAAAAAGTAGACCCGCGGGTTGTGGTCAATATTTCGCGCGAACCAACGCCACGTTGCCGGATTAATTCCATGCCTTCCTTCGTTGGAATAAAGCCATTATACAAAGGCAATCGCGATGCTTGTGAGAAAGAGAGACACGCGAAAAGAGTTTCTACTTGCTTAGAGAGGCGAGGCGCACGCGCGCGCGCAAGCACGCTGCTCTGTTTACTTTGGCGTAATACGCGATAATCCTGGCGCGCCGAGTCGAGAGTGTCTCTGTCCCAGCGCGTATAACGAGCGAGTCGACGCGCTCGCGCATTATCATCCGAAAGTCCATTAACCCTTAACCTGGGTCATGCCATTCTCTCTCTCTCTCTCTCTCTCTCTTCCTCTCTCCCGCTAGTTGTCTCTTTTCTCTCGCGACACTCGATCGCTCGTCGAAGTGTCTTGTTGATAAAGTGAATATTGTCATTTTCAGAGCGATATAATTCTGCGAAACTGTAGCGGATGATGAGATATATATATATATATATATAAAAGTTGAATAAATTTGTCGCTTTGTATTAATAATTAATCGGTAAATAACAAAACATTTGGAAGAGCTATATAACGAAAGGCAAAACACGGGAAGCAATGAATTTTATTAAGCACGTTTTTTGCTACGTGCAGAATCATTTCCCATGCAGCTTAGTGCGTATATATAGCGTCCCCCGTTGACGTTAGTAAAAGACATGAAATATTTTAAGTGGGTATTGACGAATTTCCTCGAAACGAAGCATACACATTTCTATGAGAATCACGTTCCGGGGATGTATCGATTCAACACGAGTGCAAATTTATTGTGTACCGTCTTTTTCATATTAATAAGACTGATCTGACGAATGGAATTTTAAAGACGGACATCTGAAGTTAATTTTTATAGAAAAAATAAGTAGAACCTGTATTTTGGTACGGAGTAATAATTTTTATTGTACTTGAATTTTTTTTAATTAACTTTTGGTAAAATATGATATTGAAAATAAATTTTTTAAATAATTTCAAATCTTTATACAATAAGTATTTATATAGATGAATATGAAACTGTTATTTTGAGTAACAAACTGTAAATAATAAAAACAATTTATTTATTACAAAGATAATATTCGTAATAGTCGAAGCCTATCTTAAATTAATGTATAGTTTAACCTCAACACTATTGACTTAGTTTTCGTTACGTACGGTTCGAAAATTGAACCACTATTAGGTCGCATAGTTTATTAGTTTTAAACATCGACTACACAGTGTCTTTTAGAAAAAATTTTAATTTGAATCGCGTAATAATATACTTATCGCGCGCGTGTGTAACTTCTTTACAACGAAAGAGCGGCAATTGCGTGCAGCCAGGAAGTATACCGAAAAATTTCATTTTTCGTGTTCCCTCCGCGTGTCTCTTTGGCTTCTTATTAATGGTTCCAAGGATGCTGCTGCTATATACCCTCATTAACATAATGACAATCTGTCAAAGGACCGGACAGTCTCGCTGAAAACACGTCAAACGCTGCGTGCGTCGGTAGTCGTTTTCGGCCGGGCATAAATCAATAAACCCGATCCGCAATGTTACCTCGACATCGTAATTATTATCTGTATAATTATTGAATCGTTTTTTTGAGAAAGGAAAAAACTATATGCCATCCGAGTTATTGAGTCGTTAACTGCTGAATTGACATTTTTATTTGGCAAATGATCCTGCCATTGATTATGATTGCAAATATTGAGGCATGCAACATTCAGGAAATAATAAAGTCAACATTTTTTCTCGCGAAAGTATCTGATTTATTTTATGCTCGTATTATACGAGCGCAAATTACGCTTTTATCGGTGCCGCTCGAGTAATGATACTTTTGTGTAATTTCAAAAGCAAACACTTATCAAGTCTTACGTTCACATATTACCAACTATAATTTTCTATTTTTTTCCACCGTAACCAGCAGCAGCGGGTTGTAAATAATCAGATTGTTCTAATATGCAGTTTCTACTTCACTTTTGAAATACAAAATCTTCCTTATCGTCTGGTAAAGACAACTCGAGTACACTTGTGACTCTCTTTTTTTTTTTAATAATTACCTCGTAAAGTGCCTTGAGCAGTGTAAATAACGCCGCGCTGAAAATTAGTAAGAACGATAACAACGGCGAGACACGAAATAAAAAAAAAAAATAATTTCCAGCAAAAGGAGCAACAATAAAAGTCAGAGGCACATCTGCAAACGTTATTACTCTTATTTACATGTCGCGCGCCTCGTTCCCGCCTGGTTTATGACGCTTTGACAACCGTTACCCCGCATACTCGTAAAAGACCTAGCTATACGCGCGCGCGCATACAAGAACGCGCACAGGCACAAAGGACGCGAAGCTGCAGCAGCAGCAGCAACGTGTCTATATACTATATAGCAACCGGGACAAGTCGCGAAATTGAGAGAGCGCCATACCGCAAGTATATAGAAGCGAGCGCGCGACACAACTCGAGTGGAATAAAGCCATTCGGCCGGACGCTCTAAGTAATTTGTATCGACGTCGAGGACGACTTTCCCCCGGTGTGCGCGCGCGCGCAACGAAAGCGATTTCAGCGATTAGCAATGGTCCGCTAACGAGAGCGCATCCAGCGCATTTTATGAATGAGCCACACTCGATGCAACTGTTGCGCAATGAAGTCGTCGTGAGGTGATGCGTACTGTCGGTGGCTGTGTGCGTGGTTCTTTCTTTTTTAGCAGGACGGTGAGGAGTGAAAAAGTGCGAAAGGTATGACGGGAGGAATTTTTGATCGATGAACGCAAGGACCGAGCCCTGGAGGAGTCTCGCGCAGTCAGGTAGAATTCAAGGACTGGCATAGATCCAGTTTGACCACTTTCGTAGATACTTATCTATGTGTGAGTGCTTTGCCGAATTTGGACTTTGCTGAATGTGTAACACACATAAACGTGCGTTGACTATTATGGAGAATATTAATTTACATGTATATATACGTGCATGCAATGTTGGCAGAGTTTGGCACAGTTTCGTACTCAAAGATCAAGATTATTAATAATGTTCTCTGGATACAGTAGGAATGTCTATTTGTGAACTTCATCGTATCCTTGAATAAAACATATCAATTACTGCTTTAGATATAGATGAAGATAGTTTCTTCATTTGGACAAGTAAAAGGTCTGTCGAAGTTTGTGACTATTAATAAAAGGCAACTGGAAATGTTATTAAAATTCCAACATCTAAATTAGCTAATTACTAACGATGTTATCGCTAAAGGAATTTCATGTACTAAACTAAATGGTAATGCCTTTATATACATATATTTATTTTGCAAATTTTTATACAGAATTACGTTCTAAACACTTAATTATCAGCTACGTCGTCAATGACATTTAAATGAAAAACTAAAATTAAATGGAATAATCTTAAATTACTTTGCTACCGTACTACATTTTTTTAATTATATTTTATTTTTTAGCAGCAATTAAATCAAATTAAAATGAAATAAATTTCAACGTATTAGAATATCTTAAACTCCATAAATAAAATATGATTTTTTAAATTTTTATAACTTTATAAGTATATATTAAAGTCAAAGTGGTCATGCATAAATAATTTAGTTTCCAGGAGTCATGAAAACATAATTATGCACGGACCACTGTATGTATTAACATTCATTTTCATTCAAAGATTTAAAAGTTCTAAAAGTCTTCTTGGCAGATATTTTAATAGAAACATTTACAAATATTCTATATATACTAATTTATTTTTAACTGCTGATATAATTAATTCGTAGATCAGTAAATTGTAGATATTATAGTATCATAGTTATCGAGTTATAGTCTATCTTATATATAATGAATTATTTTTTCATGTGAGTTATAATTCTAATATATAATACCATTAACGATTGAGATAAATAAGACATGTTGTCGAGTTTGTAATTACTACAACTTACCTAATATTTGAAGAAATGTAAACTTAGGCTTAAAGGCTTGTTCTTGTTAATAACTTGTCCACTTTTATCAGCACAAGTTAAATTTTCCGGAATAGTAAGTACATAACGCGTATGGACTAAATTAAAAGATAAAAGTATTAAAGCTACATAAATAACTTTTAAGAAATTACAAAATTACAATTAAAACAACTTTTTTTCAATTAAGTCGGCAAAATCATAAAAATAGCTCTTCCAAAGTATCTTGAAATAGTCAAAAGTATTTGATGAGATACTAGCTGTTCTTATACGATTAATATTGTTTTAATTATTCATTTTGTTGGTTAACAGAAGATCATAATAAAGGCTACATTATTATCATAATTTCTTGCTTATACTAAACCTATATAAGTAAGACCAGCCTGTACGGAAATTTTGATAGAAACTGCTGAAAATCATTAAAACCCAACTAGTTTAGTCTCTAAACTACAAGTAGGAAGCTGTCGTTAAAAGTCCGTCGCAGGCGCTTTCTCCCACGCAATGCACAACACCACCTCCGTAGCGCATAAACAAACTTTACACGGCTTTTATTTTAACGGCGCTTGCACTCTATATATATCTATACGTATACACTCTTACGCAAGAGTCAATCTCGTCGTAGGTGTGTGACAACATTACGAGGAACTTTAGTCCTAGCGATCGTTATCTCTATTATCCTATCAAAAAGGTACGCCAAATTATTACAGAAGCACATCGGATTGAATCGTTGTCGTTGCAATACTTTTTACCTGCCCCCGGGAAACTGTCGTCAAAAATGTAACCACAATTAAGCTTGAAACATTACTTATTAACGGTCGAGAAGATCGTTTCGCTCGTATATTATTTGTCATAACGATATCAACGTCGAAACGAAGGGAAATTTCGAACGATGCCATAAACTCAAGTGATTTCGTAACGGTTTCGACTATATGTCTCCGGTGTTAACTTTCCTTAAATAAAAACGTTCTTATTATAGTGATAAATTTTAGTTTTCATTATTTTTGTTAAATAATTAAAACAAATATAAGGAGATAGATATTTATGTAACCATAGCAAACTAGATTCGTCAAAGTACAATAACTTTGAATATGCACTCTGTGTTGCCACGAGAGTGACATAATCGAAAGCAAACAGAAGCTCATAATGAATTATGAATACATTGTTTAGGTTTGCCACTGTGTATTTTGGATTTGACTTGCGAAGTAGGTTCTCACGGAGATTTTTCTCTCGGGTAGCACTTTTTTGCACCTACGCCTCGCTGACATGCTAATCAGGTTCGTTTTCAAGGAGACTGTGAGAACGGTGAGCAGTTCGTGATATCAAAAACAAAATACTATACTAAATTTTCAGAACAAAAAAACATGATACAGTATTTTTTTTCAACGTAAATAAAAGTGAAAGACTTTTTTATTTTAATATTGTTTATATGTACATTATTAAAATATTTGATGGTTAATAAATTGCTAACAACCTTAACGGTTACAACGTTTTCATTTACAATTATTTTTAAGCACCGATAAAAACCTACAATGAATAAAATTTTGTCAGCTTTTAACGTTTTCATGTTTACATGCTATACAAAAATACCCCGTTTACATAACAATAGAATAAAATAATATATGGCTACAGTAAAAATAATATTGAAATATTAAATTTAAGCATAAACATTTCAAGCTATTGCTGGAGAAAGGTTTAACTAAAACTGTAAAAACTTTTTGGAATTAAATAATTAAATATTAAAAATCCTCCGATGCCCTTAAAGCTATGAAAAACTGATTAACGGTATTTTAGAAAATTACTACGATTTGTATGATATGTTACAGTACAGAAAATTCTTTTATATTTTTACAACAAAATTTTCTATTTTTTTGGATTTTTTTTGTAATAACTTCCAGATGTATGATAATTGTTCCAAAACTATATATGTGTTACTAAAAATGTTTCTCAGTGTGCTGGCTTGATTTTAACCTATCGAATCCGATGATGTATCATTTATTCATGATTAAGGAAAAAGTAGTAATAGTTCAAGTAAATTTCTAACAAGCATAAGCATTCGCTTAATTTATTCGTCCTTTTCTATCCGACTAAAAGGTCGACTTTCAAACATCCAATTAAAATCGACACGAGGCAGCAACAAGTCAAGTGAAAAATATTGCCTGTCTAGGCGTCCGCTCTGAGAAAAATTTCGCCACTCTCTCTCTCTCTTTCTCTCTCTCTTTCTCTCTCTCTCTCCATCCTGTATCTCTCGTCTCCAAGAACGTCTCAATTGTCTCTCGCGTGTCGTCTTGCATCCGAGACTTCGACGGACGACAATAGCGTGAAAACGCTGGTCACGGAAACGTCGTCGACGAGGCGCTACATGCACGCTCCATTTATAGCAGCTCTCCTCCACGAAAATAAGTTCAACGAGACACTCGCGCACTCGCACGCGCTTTGCTCTTTCGCCGTAATAAAGTGTGATTTATACGCGCGGCCGTAATTACCACCAGCACGGCGAGGGTTAATTTATCCGCGCAGTCGACGAGCGGTCCAACAACGCGTAGAATGCAAAAGGCGCTTCTCTTTTTCTCACTCATTCTCTATCTCTCTTCCAAGGAGCATTATTGCCTATATATACTTACTTTCCAGGATTCCCCGCAATTTACAAGCTTCGATTAGGCGCACCGCGAGTGGTAGAGAGTCGCGCGCGCTCTGAGCTTTTATAACGCACCTTGAGTGCCAAGCTTCGATAGCGTTCCTTGTACGGCTAATCCTCCTCGAAGTGCACGGAGAGAGACCGCACACGCCAGTTTTATGCGTCTCGGAAATTTATTAGTTTGACGAGCTTTACTAGGGGGGTTATTTATTGCCTCCGGCTGATTCTGCTTGTCCGGAATTTCAATATCGCCAGTGGTATCTGAGAACAAACCCATTTGGAAAAGTCCAACAGTTCGAAACGTTATTAGAGTTTGAACGGTATTTACGAATTTAGTTTACCTTTTTTCGTAAACTTTATAAATAACATACTTAACTTCGCTGAGTGAGAAACAGATTTATTTGATTATTTCAAAATATTGTTTTGTGAAAAAATTTGATAATAAACGATTATGCTAAATAAACAACTTTTTTAATAAGGCAAAACGTGTGTACATATTCATAAATTAACTATAAGAAGTTTTAATGTATTCAATTTCATGACATATAGTGTGGCGAAAAAGAAATGTTTTTGATAAATGGATTTAACAACTACCAAAATGATTGGTAATTAAGATTAGAATATGAATCATTATTATATATTTCATAATTGATTTTTTCAACTCAGTATGCAAAATTCAACTTCGTATGCTTGTTTTTAGTGTGTAAAGTTTCAATTCAAGAATTTCGACAAGCCGTGTACGAAGTAGTGTACGAAGTTAAACTTGAAGAATTCGCTTTCTCTATTTCAACCCCGCCCTCTGGTAATCCGCTTTTTCAATCAACTCGTACTAAGTTTAAAAAAATACTATACTATATGCGTCTAAGATATTCTCGTACGACTGCAGTTTTTGGTTCGCGCAAAGCGAGTTCTTCGAATACTTTGTACACTTGTATCTAAATATGTATACTATTTTCCATGATTTAATGAACTACATATTTAAATTCAATTATAAATATACCATTCATATTAGGTAAAGCTATACGCAACAGGCCAAAACATGAGGAAAGCCGATGATAGAAGTTATTAAAATGAATTTTCGTGTTTCATAAGTAATATTCAAAATCACAATCTCGTTTAAAATGCCACAGTTAATTTTATTTATTAGCCGAACCGTAATATCAATTAAAAACTTGCAACAACTAATTTACTTATATACTTGTGATCATAATCAAATAGGTCTTTATAACTTTATGTTAAAATACCCTTGCATAAAAATGAATAAGCTCGATTGAAAATTTTAAAAATTTTTAACAAGTTCTGTCAAAAGAGAAAGGATCAAGAAAGTCTTACAAAATCCAAATTTTACAAATTAACTTTTTAAATATCATGGAAAAAGAAAAATAATTTATAAAATTGTAACAAGCCAATTTAATATCAATCGAAACCCTTAAATTGTCTGCTGATACACTTTAACCTTCGAAACCTACAAACATCAATTACCTTTCTATTTATAGAATATACCATGTAATTTAAGATACTTTTATTTCTATGGATCTCATTGCACTAGTATTATAACGTCAAAGACGTGCCATCACGTTTGCCTATAATACAGTGCGACCACACGGATCGTGCTGACTTCCTCTCGACTTCCGAAAAAAAAAAAAAAAACCGGTCAACACTCCACGGCGCCGGAGACGTACGCACGCACACACGCGACGTGATGTTTGCTCAGTCGTTTTCCTGCAGCCGTTATATATCTGAGTGTCCCATGCACGCGCGCCCGCGTAAGTCGACGTTCCCCGTGTATGCGACCGAATTCCCTTTTTCCGTTTTACGCGCGCGCGCGCGCGCGTTTTATGGGAACGATTCACCTCGCTGCACTATATATTTCAGCGCGACGGCGCGCGCAACGTTTACGGCTATATACGTGCGCGTGCGCAACTTGCATCTGTGCACACACATATATATATATATATATATATATACACGCATATACACATGTGGCGAGAGACTCGAGTCCTCGACTTGTTTGACCACGTTTTTTATCGAATGCTCTGCCATTTATATACATTGTCGAAATCGAGAGTCTCGACGATCGCTATACATTCACTCAGCCTCTCGCCTTGAGTAAATAGTATTTTTCGGTTAATGCAAAGTCAAAATATTTGGATGGGGTTCTCAAAAGAGAGGAAGTTGAGATCAATCGATCACATTTTTTATATAGAAATGTGACAACCATGGGATTAATACATGACATCAAAATTGAAGAAAACTTTTATTATATATTATTTAAGCCTTCGTCATTACACGTTAATATAATAGTATACGCAGTATAGTTAATTTTTATACCTAAAATGTGTCAGGATAATATCAGCTCATTGAAATAATCGCATTTAGCTTGCGCATCAATCAAAGTTTGCAAAGTTGATTCCGCGACTAGAAACAATTAAGCTGGCAGAATGATGTCATTCTCGCGTGATATTCCCCTTAACGAGGAAAAGATTGGACGTCGACCCACAAAAGCGACGACACTTAACCGAGATTATTCAGAAAAGCCCCAGTGGAAAACGCGCAATGGAGATGAGTATACGCGGTGCGCCGCAACTGCACCGAATTCGTTGAAGAACATTTCTCTCTAAACAATCGAGTCGTGAGCTTTGCGCTCGCCTTGGTTTTCGCATCCTGTAAGTTTGCCCACACACTCGTGTGGCGTAGTATAAAAGCGATAAATAATAATCAGCTGCGCAGGGCCATTAAAATTAATTCAGAGGCGAGAGGATCGTCGAGGCCGCGTATGGTGCACTGAGCTTTTGACTGCTACAATGGGCATGAGATTCGCTTCGATGACAAAGTTTGCCCAATATAAAAACGGGTGATGGTTACCGCCGTTTAACATGTTTTTTCATTTGGTCCATTTCTGGGTATTTTTAAAATATTCGTATAAAAAATGATACGAAAGAATTGAAAATTATAGTAATAATAATCGAGGAAAAAATAAATGACGATAAATAACGACAAATGCAGGTACCCAAAGAATGATTATGTTTTAAGGTCAATTAAATTTTTAACATATTTACCTGTTAGAGCAGTAAAAATACTTTTATTAGAACAAGATTTCTAGTTACAAAAATATATAAAAGCTTTTATTTGTGAAAAAAAAACAGAATATTATGATTCACGCAGGATTATCGTTTATTTGAACGATAAATAGTTTTACTTGATTCACTTAATATTAGATATTGATTCTGATCAGTGTAGTATTTACAAACTGGTTTGTATAATAGAAGATAATTGCACATAATTGATTGTACATACATGTTTCTTGTTCGAAAGTTTTTCAATCTACTAAGTTAAAAATTAAAATGAAGTCTACAGGAGTGAGGTTGTGAAAACTTGCTACGTTGTACTTTCCTCCATTTTCTTTTTCATTACGCTAACAATAATTGCTTGCTCTGAACAGGTTTTTTTTGTTTGTCTTTCACAAAAGTCGTTATAAATTTAAGTAGCGTAATTATAGAAGTGTAATCAAGTGAAATGTCTAAGTTTTATAAGTAACATAAAACTTCTTGCAAAAACTATTTAATTATTATCATTCACTTATAATAATAAATTAACGTATCTTTTTCAGTGAATCATAAAAATATTAACATAATTTATCTTTGTATATTACAGGTGAGTCATGCAAGTCATTTCAAGGAAAACCTTTTCTTTAATGTAAGTTTTACCATATAAAATATATTAAATTTTACTTTATATTTGCATCCCTAATAAAAACCATAAATGTATTCGAATATTGCTTTTACTCATTATCAACAACCCAACTTCTATGCAAATAGACAATTAGTAATCCAAACTTTGATTTGCCAAAAAAAACACACTCAGCTACCTTGGAATTCATCCATCAATAACATATTCAGTGTATCACGCCACTAATGACCCTCTTCGTCTCCCCTCAAACGTAAAACTACGTACAAACCAATCCGCATAGCTAAATTCCTCCTAATTTCGATTTCCAAGCGTGCGTGTGCGCGAGCGCGATTGTTAACGAAAGACTGTAAGTTACGGTTAAGGCATTCACTGGCGCCAATGAAATAAGAGAAAGAAAAAAAGAACGAGGAGAGTTTCTTCGCAGACGTATAGAATATTCGTGTTCCTGCGATCGCGCGCTCACGCCAGAAGCGACGCGCGTCGTCCCCCTCCAACAAACAGGCTCGTCGTTGTCGCAACTATGCATGATTCATGAGCCGTTCGAGCTGCTGTACCAACTACTGCCGCATGTTTCGCTCCAACTGATACACCCATTGATATGGGAAGATCCGGAAGCAAGGAGAGCACACGTGTACTGTAGCTCTACTCGAGAGGTAGTTTTTGCCGTATATTCAAATGATTACGTATATATGTGTAGTTTGGGTAAGGGAATAGGATGAAGCGGAATTCGATGTGGTTTTAAACTGTTCCCATGTTGTTTTTTTTAACGGGGTCGCGATTGCGTGATTATAATGATTCGTAATCGTGTAAATTAGAATTCATGCTGAATGTAAATAAAAAGTACTAACTAACGGGAAGTTAAACCTAATGCACTGTACATACTTGTTCAACCTAATACCGCTCCTTATGCGACAATTAGATTCATTAGATTATCCATGTACGGTCGATAACAACTCTGTAATAATCATAGAAATCATAGGATACTATTACTAGTATTATTGTTTCGTTCACTCTTTTTACCAATTCATTCATTTTTCTTCATCATTTTGTAATTAATTGTTAGAGAATCAGTCAATCATACAATTACAGGTATTAACAGTTTTTTTCGTAATTACGATTAAAAAGATTCAATTTAAAAAATAT
Source organism: Torymus texanus (assembly GCA_036873485.1). Lineage (NCBI taxonomy): Eukaryota > Metazoa > Arthropoda > Insecta > Hymenoptera > Torymidae > Torymus > Torymus texanus. The sequence goes on from JAYJLV010071995.1 coordinate 19,841, forward strand.
ACACGAAATAATAGATTTTATAGTTTGTTTTTATTAAATTATTAGCAAATTGTTGAAAAAAAAGATAGACTGATTACAAATAGAAATTTTAAATATCACCAGTCTTTGTTATTTTTTCCAAGCATAACCACTTCGTTTCAAGGCAAACTTGCTACTTTATTTCAAGTTTAATTATAAACATACATCTACATATATGGTTTTATAAAAAATTGGAGAAAAAACATTGTTCTAAGAATTCATGATTTCTGAATAACCATAAGAGATGTTTTTCTAACTAACTATAAATACCTTCTTTGAAAGTCAAAATCAAAACCGCTAATAATTACAAACCTATTCAATTTTCACCATTTACAAAACTTCAATTTTCAGCTTGCATTTGAACATTTTCAATTTTTGTTTTTAATGAAAATGTCAACAGGAAATTTATGAAAAATCAATAACAACGGAAATGAGAAAGCAAAGTAATGTGTGTCGCAATTTCGCACTTCTTCGACAATATTATTTACACACTATGACGTATTTATGTATACAGATAAACTATGTATTTCACTAGTACCACCTCGGTAACATGCTAATCGTTTAGAATTCAAGGAACAATCTTGCGCGAATTTCACATTTTCTCTAATTTTCTCGGCACCTCGAAAACTTTCGCTTGTAACTTCCACGAAAAACAAATAAAGCACTATAACAGGCGCCAACCTAACAAATAGCAATAATCGATAAATTATGTAAATGATACGCAGATGCAGAGATATATACACGTGCACACGAGCGCTTGTCGATTAAAGCGATTCTCGCTCCACTTGCGACTTCCTGCTACGGGAAAATTGGCAAAAAACATCGGCAAAAGTTCGTCGCGCGTAGATATACTCGTTCGCTTATCTTGTAGGTATATACTACGCACGTGGCCTATAGCAGCGACATGATATACACACACACACACATACATACAAGCTCTCACGGGATGATGACACGCTTCTCCCAAGGGAGCTTTCTCGTTAATTGCCGCAGTAGCAGTAGTCCGCTGAACCGCCGATCGTTCTGTACGTTGGATTTTGCGCATATGCTCTGCTCTCGAGCATAAAGAAGAATTATACTGCAGTCTAATACATGCGAATTTCAGGCCCACTGGGACCAAAACTGCGCTGATAGTTGACGCAGCAAACACTGTGTGCTGGTGTTTTAAAAAATACAGGGGAATGTGTGGATTCATAAGCTGCTATTTCTCACGTTGATGGTGCGTTCTATGACAGCAAACATTTTTTTTATAAATTTTATTTGTTGAAGGGATACGATTTTTATGGGTTAAAAAATAAGATGTTAGTTACATTACAGTCGGTTGAATTGCTTGGCAAATGTAAAAAAAAAAATATGTTAACTAAAAAATTTAACAAAAATAAATTATTTACTTTAAATTTTGAATGCATTATAATGAAAGATTTTAAATAAAATTATATTTCAAATTAATTAACTTTCTTAATCTTTTCAAGAAATTGCCAAATAGATTTGTAACAGTTTACAAATTTTAGTACTACAATATTTATAATTCTTGTTCCCAAAATTTTAAGGACCGTCCTTTTTTGTTTTATTGTTGCACTCTTACGTATATGTAATTAAAATTTTCAAATAAGCAATAACCACTTGAATTTTACAATGTTTGTAGATTGTTACCGTTGACATAATCTTTTCATTTCCCCGTAATACTTCAATTAAAGACTACAATAATTTCTTGTTAAAGAAAATAAGACTGACATGAAGTATTTTTATTACAAGTGCAAACTAATGAATTACGTCAACGAACGTCAGAATCAAAACTATTATACACGAAAGTGAGCGTAACATAATAAAAACTAGGCAATTTGAGACCGCGCATAAACATCCCATGCTTTTTTGTGCAACCAGTAAGATGTCGACGTCGTTAAGTACTGCCGGAAATCACCAGTCGCTGTTGTTGTTTCCTATAAAAGGGCTTGAATATGTCCGCAACTCGAAATCACTCGAAACTGTATTGCGCAAGATCTGCTATTATAACTTTATTCATATGGTTTCGACATGATCTGTGTGTATTTTTATTTAGGAGCATGACTACAAACTATGTTGTTGTTTTTTTATAGTTGTTAATAAGATTTCGCAATCGTTTTTATTCTAATTTTACGACGAGTCATTATAATTTTAAAAAATATTTCAGTGTTATTTGTTTATCCATTAATTTCTAGGATGTATTTTAATAATAGGGCACACAAATATGGCCCAAAAATAGGAACCGTTACCCTATGTAAGTTCTAAATTTTTCAGTATATCCTGAAATTACTTAATAAACATTTTATCACCAGTTATTACAGTTTACAAAAATTCAATGGAAATTCCTACGATAGTTCATTGAAACGTAGTCAAATATATAAATAGACGCACGAGCTTATACACTCCGATCTTTATACGCTCATCGCATCATCGACGTTTTAATGACTACAGTCTTACAGGGTGCACCGAAGTGTTTAAATAGTTTGTTGCGCGATGTGCGGAGCCGGTCCACTTGGTCCAATATCTCAAAGCCGCAGTTTAGCAAACACAGCGATCTGTGTATGAGTAAGACCACACTGACTCATGAACAATTTTCGAAATTACTTCGAGAACGATCCCGCACTCATACTTATATTTAGCGTAGTTTGCTGTCTTACGTGCTCTAAATAATTAACAAAGTCTTACAAATTTTCTTAATTAATTTAAACTCTAGTAATCTTGAGAAGAAATTTGAAATTTATAAAGTATAGATAAACTGATGATAAAAACCCGCCTTCAGTATTAAATAGTTCAATTGATTAAAATACATTTAATCCCTCATTAAATAATTACTCGTTCATTTATAATCATTTCCTAGTCATTCTAAATAAATAGCTAAGAAAAAATGATGTAATAAGTTATTTAAATTTAGTAAATATATAATCTGACGCAAGTCCATCAAATTCAAATCCTTGTTTTTGGCGATGTACCACGATACATAGCTAAGGGGAAAACCGGTGCGATGCACCGACCGACGATTTAACGATCGAGGAAGTCTGAGGAGGATTATGTAGGTTAATTCGCACGCGCATGGGAACGAGCAAAGCGCGCGAGCGACCATCACTTATATCGGGCTCATCTATACGCCTCCGCCCGCAGCAAGCTAACAGCGAAAATCTGGATAAACGACTGCAGCACGTCGTCGACACATGCGCCCGCGCGACGTTATAATCTTAGCTCGGACGAGCGCGTCCCGAGTTTCGGGAAGCCGGAATTTTCTGTAACGAACCGCGAGCTGCATAAGATTCTTTTTTTTTTTTTTTTTGGTTCGGAGACAAAACATCCCTTGACTGAATTATCGTCGTTCCCGGAAGTGTATATTAGTTGCTCTATTCGTACTATGTGATGAATAATGAAGTCATTCGTGTGAAAGTGATATTTGACTCTCTATGCAAGCGGCATTTTTCAGTCGAATATACGAGTATATTTTGAGAAAATTCGTGTGAATAATTTAAGATCGTGGCAAAGATACGATCTATACGAAAGATGCTAACTTAATTTTATCGGAAAAAAAATCGTGACAGGTGAATTTTCGTTAACCAGTTATGGTGCTGCGAAAGTTTGGTAACATAATATTTTTTCAACTTTAATTTGAATTGCACTTTCACTATCCAATTACAAGAATTACTTACAAATACGACACAAAATTGTGGAAAAATCTACAATCTATATGTTATTTATTGTATATGAATATTCATTTTGTTTTCAATGTAGCTCAGAAAGAACAAATTTATCTCTATTAATCGTATTCCAAAAGTTTAGAATTCCTTCAGTTCTCGTCATTTTCAGAAACATTCATAATACGCGATGTTATATGTGGACGTAATATGCAAATTTCATGAAAGTTAATAAAACAGACTTCCTCTGCTTAAAATTGACCTGTGTTTCATTTAGAGTTCGCTGGTATATAAATGGATTGAATTTGATGATTCATCAGTCCAGTAATACCAAATTAACTCAAGGGTTCGTTGTAAAATTTTACAATGCATTTTCAACTGGATTGCGTCATTTATTTATAAAATAGCCTATAATTGACTGATCAAGTTATATTAATCTAATAATTTCTAATTAGTTTTATTTGATTGATATGTATTTAAAATAAAAAGTAATATAGTTGAAAATTAATTAAGTATATAAAGTTTGAAAATTCATCGAATTCGCCAAGAAGAAAATCGATTTTATCCAATACTCCAGCATTCAGAATTCATTCGGCTTCGATTATCTTATCAAGATATGCAATTAAAAGTTTTAATAAAACGAATTCCGGGAATGCTTTGCTCGCCCCGTCATGTTTTATGCAGGCCAATTACAAACGATGAAAGGCGAATTAAAGATATCACTCAGGAAATCAAAAGAACAAGTTACACGCAGCTGTAAAAACCGTCTACTCGGCTTACGCGCGTGCGCACGCATCAACGGGATATATATCCGGAATAGCAAACAGATGTGTCGCAATCGGTCCTTTTTCTTTCACTATATATATAATGCGTTAATTGGCGAAACTAACTTTAGATCGCATCTTCGTCGTCACTCGATTTTGTGGTAATGCGGTTCTTCGTGTCTCACTCTCTGTCCCACAAGTTGTATGAACCCGTTGCGAAGATTTTGCTGGTCTTTTCCTCTGTCGATGTCGCCGTTCTATAATTAAACTTGGTGCTGGTCGAACGGATTGTATTGGATCTCCGAGGATTTACTTGAAAGTTCGACTATAACTGACATAACAAGTCCCTTATCCAGAACTATATTTGGCAAGGGAAAATTTAATTTGTATCAGTATATTTGTGGCTTCCCAGAATAACCATATATCTCCACTTTTCATGTTTACGAGAAAATCGAGTTTTTAGTTTCACGTTGGTGTTTGAAATCAAGATAAATAAGATCAAAGGTAGTATTACATATATGAATTCACATCTAAATAACATACTTATTACCATAGTTAGTACACCAATTAACGGCCATGTCTCAAAAAACGGCTGTCACTTATATGGTTATTCTGGGAATGAGAAAAAATTTTAGTAGAGTTATATGGTTTTTCCAGTCTCAATAGCACTTATATTGTTTTTCCGGTAATATCTTTTATTCTGCAATAACCAATGTGCACTGCATTATTTACAAATTTGACACGATATTTTAGGTACAAATGAATCATTACTTTTTATTGAGTCAACACTTTCCCCAGTGATACATAAGAATACTTATACAGTTAATTTCGAAAATATTCAAAAGAAAAAGTAGAGTTGTATCATTTTTCCCCGGTTATAAGATGAAAAAATTGCAGTTATATGGTTTTTCCGGGAATATTCTTAAAAAATGCAGATATATGGTTATTTGGGAACATTTTGAGAAAAATACACTTATACTGTTTTCCTTATGAGAAAAAGGGTGGGTACACCTTATCACTTTCTGTTTTGCCTACATAATAAAGGACTATTTGAAAGTACCAAAAACCGCATAAAATCGATTTTCCAAAATTTATATGTATGTACATCACACACACGCACAGCTATTTTACATCAGGAACTGTTTTTTTTTTTCTTAACTTTTATAGAATTTACCTACTTAGAGATTCAATGCCATATCAAGCTCAGACAAATACTCTTAACTCGCTTTCTTTCCGCATGCTTCCCTGGTCGAAGTAAAGAAAAAGGCTTTGTTTTCTCAAATTTTCGCGTCCGCCATACTAAACGACCTCGAGAAAGTTAACGCAACTAGAATAGGCGCCATCTTACACAACGTCGGCATCATTCATAGTATAGATAGTCTCAAAGAGCTCGTTCGCTTTGAATTTGAATATCTCTCTCTCTCTCTCTCTCTCTCTCTCTCTCTCTCTCTCTCTCTTCGTTCTTCGTTTCGCGCCTTGTTTTTGTTTCGGCTTTCTCGACTGCTCCCAAAGCATTACACCTCGAGAGGTCATGTTTCCTTCTCTTCTCGCGAGACGAGAGAGGATAGACGAGAGCAGTGCACTGCGCGCGTCTTTGGCTTTTAACTGTCTCTTTCCTCGAGTTGAGCCCCTCGTGGTTCTCGTACCGTAAAAGGTGCGCATTGTAGCGTCTGATTTACTGGCAATGAGCTGCTCGACGCGGATAACCTGCCGCTTAGAAGCGCCAGACGGATGTTACTCTACGCCCGAAGTCGAGAATTCGATTTTCGAAAAATAAATCATAATGATTGATGCGAAAACGAAGCATAATATGTGTGCAAAATGTACTAATTAAAAAAATCAGTCATGTTATGTAAAATAAGACAAATTGTGATAAGGATAAATCTTTTTAAATTAAACAAAATTGAATGTATAAAAATGAAGCTGAGTCTTCTCCAACACTCGAACTACTAAACAACAACTCATTCTAGTTTTTTTTTCCTTTTCATAACTTCCATTGAACTACCAACAAAAACAGTCTTATTAGCATATCGTATACAAGTTTTTTTCACACACACACTTCTTCGCTTACAAAAGTGTTGGTACTGCGGTGGATCGGAAGCAGCGCACTCGGATATTTTTCTCTTCTCGTTGTGTACGGACTGCTCTTTCGTTCTATGCTAGGTGCGCCCACAAGGCGACGCCCAACTGTCATAAGCAGTTGACCTTTCCGACGGGAAAACCGCACTTTACACCGTCATCCTCGCTTTTCACCTTCAACGATCTATCGAAAGCCGCTTTACGCCGTTTTATTGTCGCACAAGCGCTGATTTCTCCGGCGTAAAAAGTGCTTCGCCCGTGTTCCTGGCTTTATATGTCATCTTGTATTGACGATGATCGATTTGATGACGAGGATGATGCCAGGAGAATTTGTAATGATTTCTACGGTAATTCGAAAATGTTCATAGTATAAAAAATTTATGTCATAGTCGTTTAGATGGGTCATACAGTAATAAATTTTTTTTAATGAAGAACGTTTCTAACAATTCATTTTCAAAGTCATGTTTTGCTCCTCTCATGTAGTGAAAGCTTATTTATAGTGAGAAAAAAAGTTTTCTAAAATACATGGTAGCAATGCTTTATAGGAGAATTAGAATCAAACTGCACTGTTTTCGAAATTATCGGTATGAATGTGTGGACTTATCATACAAATTTTGTCTGGATAGAGAAACTGCTGTTGATTAAAAGAAATACATTTTCTAAAACTTGCTTTCTATCACTGAGGGAACATAATAGTAAAAAACATTGATACCTACTTTGTTCTAAAGTTTTAAGGATCAAAAATATAAATTTGCTTTTTTCTATAAAATAATTCAGAAAGATATAGAATTATTAAAGCAATAATAATAATTTACTATCATAAGCCTTATCCTATTTATAAAATAACAAAAAGAAACTGATTAAAAATTTGTTTTGCATAATATATACGTAAGTTTATAAATAACTACTTATTAATATGTATAAGAAGCCAGTGCATTTTGGGTATCGAAGAGCGAGAAATGTAGTGCATGCTAGAAACGTACATAACTTTGAAATAAGGCGAAAACTTTAATCACGTTTCATGTTACGCATGAGACTTGTAAAATTATCTTCTACTCCTAAGCCTTCCAGATCTTCGCTAAAATAGCAGCAACTTGCAACAGCCAACAGCGTCTGCTGCTAAAATAACTAAAAAAGAGATGAAGTTAACGATCTGAACGAATAGGTAATATTATTTGAACTGCAGAATTAAAGAGATAAACTCAACTAAAAATAAACATAACGCACGGAATAGATAAGGAATTACAATAATTATTAGCTGTTTCAATATTTAAGTTGATATTTATTATCAAAATACACGCCTTTCCGTGTCAAATAGATTTTCGTTTAATGTAATTAATACGAATATAAATAATTTTTGTAAGCATGAATTTAGTATAATTACAGTTAGCAATACATATAAAAATTCGAATGTCTCTGCTATAACACTGAATCAATAACTAGGGAGTGATTAATTTGTAGAAAGTAGCGATAGACCATTTGATAAAATGTATTCAAGGCAATTTAAAATAGATGATAAATAAACGATTGTAATGTCGTTTTGTGAAACTTATGATAATAAAAAGATATTTGGAGAACCACCAAGTATGTGATTACATTTAAATTAAGAAAAGGTTACTATCTTTCCTACTATAAATATTATCAAAATTTTCACCTTCACTTTCATATCCCATTTGATATAATTCGAATTGAATATCGATCAACTTGATCTTAAAGATAATATTGAAAGAATATTATACTAAAAAGTTCTTAAGTATTCCATGTTCATAATCAACGAAGTAATTCATGTAGTAGATAATTTGGTTATAAATTTTAATAAACGATTATTTCTTAAAACGTTTCATGTTTAGTTTTCGCACTCACTGAAGATAAAAAATACGTAAAAGTATTAACTATTTAACTCATAAAAATCAGTGTAAATTGATCATACACCATTAAATTTTTTACATCGATATGCATTGCTACCATACAAGTATTTCTGACGATTTTACACTAGTAAATTGAACTGTGGAAAAAAACTTCTAAATGAATGTTTGGCAGATTCAATTTACACTATTATTTTTCAAAATAACAAAATTTCGTATACTCTTTGTTTAAATTAAATAATTTTATCAAAACAGTTATACAAATGTCGAAACGAAAACACAGCTACTTTCCCGGTAATACGCTGAATCCAGTAGTTAGTTGGCTGCTATTTGTCCTAATTTCAGTTTCAGCTTTAATGGATCACGTTCAAAACTTAGTTCTTAACAAAATATGCTAAAGCTAGGTATTATTGACTAACCACCTATTATATTTTCGACCAATGCTATACATCAGTGACACCATCAATGCCGCCAAAAACTCCCAAGTCCATCGTAAGCCTTCACTTGCCAAGCATCAATTAACTAAAAAAAAAAAAGATCCGCTGATCCAAGATCAAAAGTCGGCATGCATCGGCATCGAATCGCCCGCCCCCATTAAAATGTACGACTGATCGCCTCAAGACACAGCTCGTCCAAATCGCTCTCGTGACTAATTTGTACAAATCGCCGATCGCCGATTTCGATAAGCTCTCTCATGTGTGCGCGCGGGACGGGAAGTCTCCACTCGTGTGTAGGTATATATAGTGTATCGGCCGCCAACGCCGCTACGCCGCTTTTGGAGCGCGCAATGCCGGGCACGCACACGCGTGTGCGCATGGCCGTCTATCAAGACAGCAAGCGCGACAAGTGGATGGTGCGAGCGAACGACTTTCAAACTCGGAATGCCTATACGCACGCGCGTTCGCTCACAGTCTTGTTAATTTGTAAACATAAGTATTCGTGTTAAAACGTATACAAAGGTTGTGGTTTTGGTACGGTATCGTTGTAACCTCATTGTACGGAGATTGTTTAAAAAAATATTATTGGTTTACAGGAATGGTAAGGAAATGTGCTAACAAATAAATATATAACTTTTCAAAGTTTTCCAATATTAAAATTATATACACACGAACGTGCGTGCACACTTTAATACTTATGCGAGTGTGTGTAATTTATACACGTAACTAATGAGTAATAATGAACATAAAATCTTATTATAGCACATTGTGCGAGACTCGCACTAGCCCATGATATATTTTTAAGTATGTAAGGCTGATCTATCATAATTACATTGTATTAATCTTATAATTAGCATATATTAACGGTTATTTAATACAGAAAAAAAATTGAAATAGACTAATGAGGAATTCAAACTATTCAATGTAAAAATTCTTTTTTTCTACGTGGAATTAAATATTCTTGTCAGAGATGACCTATACGAGTATAAAGATTTACCGCGTGTAATTGACACATTTATATATGTCTACTTCAACAGGAAGTCTACGCAAGTTTTTACAAGAATTTCCTCCGGCCGGTCTTGAGCAAGTAAATTGTATTCGATATTTTACTGTCGAATCTCTCACTATATATATATGCCGTACTACTAACGAACCAAGTCGTGAGAAAGTTCGAAACTTCGGTAGCTCTCTTTGTCGTCAGCTCTACGAAACTTTATTTCCCATGACAATGACGTATATACTCTAGCCAAAAATGCTATACAAGTATATATAGCATTCGCGACAATCGCGAATTTTAAGGTCTAACGGATGACTCGACGATGTCGGCACGAGGCCGGAATCCAAAGTGAACGTGAATTCCAGCGTACGCGCGCGCGTTCGAAGGGAGATAGTAATGGCATTATGAAAGCCTTTTGAAAGAATTGTATGCAAAGCAAGATATCGCGAACCGGTCTGTCTTTGTGTCCACCCGATGGCGTTGTGTTGACCGATGGTCAATGCACTTTGCATAATATAACGGATTCGTCGTTATATCGTAGGGTGTTACAGTGTCTTTGCGAAATTTCTTAATTACCATTTTCAGTATGGTCAGGTTTCCTCCAAGAAGTTTAATCATGTGGAAAATCAAACTTCTGTCCTAAACTAATAGCGGCTTAATTGTAGGTGGATTTTATTTATTTTCTTTTTATAAAGATTGATCGTAATGTACTTAAAATTGTGATGAATTACTTTTAAAAGGAGAACACGTGGACTTCAGGTAATCAAATGGGTTGAAACTTTGCAAAAATTACATTATATCGAAAAAAAACAGACAATATTTTTTTTCACTATTTTCCTAATAATCACAATTACATCGTAGCCTATATATAGAAAAGTAGAGTTTATTGCCACGACCACTGTAATACGAATATCTTTTTTGTTTCTAAATGTTAATAAATGAATACATTTTTACGTCTAGCAAAAAATAATCTAAAAATATTTTAAATAAACCTTATATTTATCATTTTATAAATGCCGTACAAGTATTTTATGCTGCAAGATTCTTAATTCATAAAGTTAGTCTTACTTTTAATTCTACCCACGTCAATCCGCGTAGACAAGGGAGAAAACATTAAAATTCCTGGAATGAATGAAAACTATTCGCATTCCTGTTTAACGAATAAAATAGAAATTCAAAAGAATTATTTAACAAGAGTTATTGAACGTCATAACTTAATTAGAAAGATTTACAACTATATAATATATATAAATACATAAGCTTATCGCTTTGAATACGATGTTCTGCAATCTTATTAATATTTATATAAAAAGTTTCATCAAATAAATCTTAAAACTATATGTAGCGATATTACAAATATAACAGCCACATAAATTAGTATTGTACAAAAATAAGGTTAAACGATATATATTCTAAGTGTGAATACAATTATTAATAAGAATACTCTGATAAAACTACCTACGTCCGGCCATTGCAATACCGAACCGCGTGCATAAAAACAAAGACACGTCTTGGAAAAGAAATGGCAAATCCCGTTGATCTTGGCCAAATGAATGCAAAAAAAAAGATGCAAAGTAGGCAGTTTCTAAATAACTAAATAAAGGCCATCGACCAATACAAATCGTCAATTCATCGCAGGTGTCACCACATGTACGACAACGCACAGAAAATTACAGGTGTCGCGTTGCGCAAATCAATTAATTTAGTCGATCGCATACACGCGCGCACCTAGATGACAATAATTTTAAGCCTCCGCGCGCCTCCGTAGCAGGCAATTTGTGCAGGAAAACCTGTTCCCCTCCTCTCTCTTTTTCAACCAATAAACAAACGTTGTACTGCCTAATCAAACGCGCGCGACACACATACACACACACACACACATACACTCGTTTCATACAATTAGAGGATTGCAAAAGCAGGCTCGCGTATACTTACGCACACGTCACGAAGGAAAAGAAAACGTCACGTAATCTTATACAAGACGGTTTCGAGTGTTTTACAGCGTCGAACTTATATATATGTGTGTGCAGAGTTCGCAAACGTGTATATATATATAGCTGCATACAAAGTTTGCTCGCGGCACAATAGGAGCGTGCGAAATTTATGGATAGCTGCTCGACCAGCGGTCATGCACAACACGTATATAATATGCATCTCTCGCGCCGTACGAGAGCGAGAGAGTGCATGAATATACATTGTCTTCTCCCATTGACACTCCTCGTGTTTCATCTGTTCCGTGTAGACGTGCGCGTGTTCTACTCGCTCTGAGAACGTTGAATTGCTCTTGTGCATGCGCGCGTGCGTATATACCAGACGTGTAGGCAGTTTTGTTCGTTGCGGGGAAAAATGGCGAGCTTGTAGCAAAGCTTTTTTCGAGTTTTAGAATTGCAAAATGCTCGTAACGCTTCGGGGATGCCGAGCATCGATATGTGCATTATTTTTGCGCTTCACTGATACATTGAGCTTGTCAGATGAATTCGTCGAATCAATCAGGTGTAGAGTTTGCACGAACTTTTCCTTTTCACACTATGGAAATGGATCCATGGATTATTCTGTTTTTCACACGATATATTCATATTCAGTTCAGTTTGCAATGCGTATTATTTATTTACGTTCTTTCATTAGATTTAAAAAATATGTACACCATAAAATAGTAGAAATTACTGAGATTAATAGTGCTTTTGAACTTTACATTTTCATTATTTCATCAGCGTGTTTTATACTATATACCTATATCGTTGTTTAAGTCAAACTTGTTATGTCTCACTAATACTTTAGATTAAATGAAATTATACGCGCTATTTTGAAATCGCGTTATTCATATTAGAACGCCCCTAAAGCTGGTTTCTATCTTCAAACTAAAGCAAGTTATTATTATAATCCATTTTCAGGACGACTGGCTAAAATGTCATAAAATCATTTCGACAGTTCGCGCACACAAAAGTTTAACCTTAAGTTAAAATGAATTGATATGCAAAAGATTAGAGAGAAAGAGAGAGAGAGAGAGAACACAATTTAGTTGCTAATTTAAATCAGTAAAATATGCTCTAAATAATCATTCTAAAATATGTTAATACCCGTATAGATAATAAGAGATTTGGATCAATAGAGCCTGAGTTTATTTTCTAGTTGCTCGGACCCATGTAATCCTATTAGGCATCGCCTGCAATATGTAGATACATTCCACGAATATCTTCGTATTGAAACACGATTAAGTGAAATTGATTTTTCCAATTATAGTACAACCGAAGCGATTACCATTCCTTTTTATCTTCAAATAACCTTTGCATCTCTTTTTCAAGCACAACGTGTATTGACCCTTCTGTACTACAAATTTTCTCTCATCCAAGGCGCGTTTATTTATTCAGATTATTCGGCATAATTAGCAAAATCGCGTGTCACACAATTCACGCCTTCGTAAATTTTTTCTTTTTATCGTATTTATCGTAATCTGGATAAATCCTCGTAAAATTCGCCTCAGTATCCATGAACGCGTATTATAGCATATATACACGGAAAGCCTCCTACCTTGTTGCTACAGTACGTAGGTGATCTAGGCGTTTTGTAATCCATTTACTTTGATTAATTGTAACTATATCGCAGCTATTTGCACAAGCCGTGGTTGTACGAGACTGTAGATGAAATTTGCACAGGTCTAAGATAAAGTTATTGTACCTATAAATTGAATCTATAAATTAAACAACTCGTTAATTTTGAGTATTTTTTGTTTGGTAAACTTGTTATAGCGTTTTATTATAATTGGATATTTCGTTAATAAAATTGATATACATCGGTACTAATAGCAACACGTGTGTGGTTGTGTTACTACTATTATTCGAGTTTATTAAGAAAATAAGTCATCCTTACGAGCTAAATTAATGCACAAAGATACAATTATATACTAACACTGTATTCGTTTACCTCTTGAATGTTTAATTTAAAAGCATAGGTGTGTGATCTATGATTTCCTTTGAAACCACCCATACATCACATATAATCTAGAAAACAGAAATTATCGATTTTTCTGTGTAGTATTAAAATTCTGTAATAGAAATTAATAACTACCATTCAACGAATTATTATCCACTACTTTCTTCCACAAAAAGATAAATATAGACATTTTCGTTTCCTATCGCGAAAAAAAATCATCAACCTAGATCAGAGTTATACAGCTTCACCGACTTTCCAATTTCATCCATCATTATATTGTTTTCCCCCATCTAATGTCTCCATTGGCTGCTTCCGAAAGTAGGAGTAGCTTGATCTAATACAAAAAGCAGTCCGTATACTCTTTATTTCGCTCTTGAAGTATCACGTTTTCACGCATACACGCGCAGTTACATACGAACTATTTAACGAGCGAACGCGGGAGTGCGTTGATCCTGTCAATTCCCCACGTACGGAGAACTTACCTGACACGCATCCGCGCGCCGGAGACAGTCGACGGGCCCTTTCCGGAGAGCTGTAGCTTTATATACGTGTGTATATATATACTGCACTTACATCGAGCGTACGTAGCCGCGAGCGACAAGGTGCGCTCTTTAACGAGCCGAAGCACTGGACGCCCGCGCTCTCTCAGGACGCGATCCTCCTCGATTTACGAGGCGCGTGTGTTTTTTTAATTGGGCTTTTATTCTCTGATGATTAATCTCGGGAGGTGCTGTTGCGAAGAAAAGAGCATTATTTTTCTTTTCTTTTTCATTCGGTTCATCATTTTTCGGGCTTACGAGGTTAAGCGGTCACGTGCGTGAGTTGGGCAGGTATGGTATATACGATACTAAGGATCATACAATTAAAGAGTATTTTGTGTTGACTTTTTTTAAACAATGTACAATTATACGTAATAATTTGTTTTCTTTCGAAATTAAAAGACAGTTAATCATGATATGATTTATGATTTGAGAAGTATATGAAAACAGGAAAGAAATTTAACGATAGTATCGTAGGAGTAAAATAATCAACAAAATTTATCTATAGTTTCTATATAATTCGATGAATTGCTGTCATATACAAATAAAATTATGATAAGATATTCTTGCAAGCAACTAAAAATTTTTACCTTAGGCAAGTACCTTAAACTAGTATCACATTAAAAACGTTAATGACGTGTTTGTTTTACAGAAAAGATATAATAGGCAAAAATGAGAAAACCGGTAGCAAAACATTTGAGGGTTTTTGTAATAATTACGTCACTTGCACCTATAAAACTCGTTCAAACATCAATAAACTTGCACGCTCGAGTAATCTAAATTACTCGAATAACTCACCTACAAATTGGTCAAATAACTTGAATGATTAGATATCTGGGCGTTTTACCATTTTCCCGATTTCACATCAAAGGCATCAATAAGATTGTTTTTTAGTTATGTCAACTTTCGCAAACAGTAAAAGCCCATTTAAAAAATGTCAGTTTTAAATATAAATTTTGCAAAAGTGACGATAAAACTTTAGAAATCTAGAAAATCTTTAACAGAAGTTGGCCGAACGGTACTTTTCCAAACATTACTGTAAGTTTGAAACAAAGAAACATATAGCATTTTACATAATTTCACAAATCCTTTTATGAATATTTATTTTTATCATTTTACATAAATTTTTATACGATTTTAGTATTTTATTGTTTATTTTATATATGCAGAACGTATATTAATTAATCATGCTTCATAAAGATATTAACTGTAAAATATATGAAAACGTAACATACTATTGATGAAAATGCAACGAAACAAGTTTTGGTGAATTACACAACTCGTCGCTTTGAAGATTAACTTTCTCGCATCGCTAATACAAACGCTGCTGTCGCCGCCGCCGTCGCTTCATTCATAAATTTCAACCTGTGAAAATGATCTCACTCGATCGTCATTTCAAAGCGCGACGTTTCATCTGCACCTCGGTTTTCAATTATCGATCAGCTTACCCCACCAGTTGACATCCGCTGGCAGTAGATTTGATGTATTGAAAAAGGTCACTTTTACTACCGCAGCTCATCCAGAAAAGGAAAGTCTCGCGCGTAAACTGAGAGATATAAGTGTTTTATCATTCGACTGATATCTTATACGATCAGCATCGCAACATTTATTATCGCTTTACTGGTGTTTGACCAGTAGTCATTGAAATATTTACTATTAATATAGCGCATCAGTACAAGCAGTAATAATTTTATTAACTACTTACCAGAGGTATGCTCGTAATTTTGCAGTAATACAGCTTATCAATATATTTTACATAATTATTGTATAAGACGTAGATTTTTAATGGCGGAAAAAATGTTAAAGGTCCAAAATTTCATTAACGGCAATTAATGACCACGACTTGTATTTCGACCAAATACTTTGATTTACCTTAAATTTACGTATTTTTACGTTTCTTACGGTAATAATAAAAATACATATATAACAAAAATATGTACTTTATTGTAGTTCAGTATGAAACCACTATGTTTATATATAACTAAATCACCCTTTTTTTTAAATAGCCTCTAAATAAAGAATTATTTTTCAGTTCTTCCTAATCAGTCAATCATCACTCTATTTTGCACATTCATAAACCTATCTAAACCTTTGAATTTCTGTACCAATCAAAGTCGAAGTATACCAATAGATAAGATCGCATACCTCATGCGCTGGCAAACTAATGCACCGCGAGTAATGTATCGAGAAGGCAAAAAAGGGACGCTATCTCGAATCCGCGTCGAAAGTCGTTAGCGATATATGCTCCACGAGGCGTCCGTCGCGTGTGCGCGCGCGCGCAGGTTGATTCGCGTCCGGCTGCGCTCGCGCCATTATCTCGTGAGATAACGCCGTGAACCATGCGTTCGCACACTCTCTCTCTCTCTCTCTCTCTCTCTCTCCTTTAGAACTTGCGCCTCTCGCTCAACTCGAGGCTTTGGACTAGGCCGTTAATTGATAAAGTTGTGCCGGTAGTGCTGCGACACGAAGGGAATTCGAAGATTGCGACTCGAGCATTCTCCGGCTGACTGCATTTCGTTACATAAGGAGCATTTAGAGTAATTGAAGCATTTACCGTACTTCTTGAAATTGTCATATCATCATGTAACATCTACTTTCAATAGATATTAGTCGTAGGGAAATTTGTAATACAATATTTTTTTTTCAAATTGTATTTGTATAGTTAATAATTTGAGTAATTTAAAAGAATTTCTCCTCTCACACGTTACAACTTACCCTCTTTGATGAAAAACACTATTAACGATGATAAAATTTTCTAATTGCTTTTACCATAACAGTTATGAGTATAATCCCTCAATTTATCGCTGCAAATTTAATCACTTGGATATAAATACGCGTTATTTCATAATCAAGTAAGAGACGGTAATACATCTTACAAACACTGCAAAGTTATGACGTTAAAATTAATGTCCAATTAAGAGAACAGTCATTCCTCTCGATTCTACTCAATAAATCAAAATCACTTACGAATGTAAGTGTATCGCGACTGTAGGATCTCCATGAATAAAAATGTAAGAACGACGAAAAGTCCGCGAGAGTTTGAAAAATCCCTTATACACCAACGTCAGCGTCGCCATAAATTCACAACAGGGACGACAGGACGCGTAGGTGAGAGAATACAGAATATCGAAGGGGGGAAAATCCTATAAATAATCTCTTTCCGACGATCACGCGCGAGCAAAGGTATCCTCACTTTGCGCGCGTGCGCGAGGCGCGCAGGTATTTATCTCTCTTTCTCTCGTTGGCTATGGCGTACATCGGTCAGCGGGCATGCGCGGATAAATAAATTTCCCTTCGTTCCCCCCCACCCTATGTGTGCGACGCTTTCTAAGGAGTGTTCATGTCGCGTATGTATGTGTATAAACACATATATATATATATATATATATATATATACACACACACACACACACACACACACACACACACGTGCGCGCGAGCGTGAATAAGAGATGATGTCACGCGAAGAACGTTGTGTACTGCACACCTTCCACTTGCTCATTAATGATTTTATATACGCGCGCACGACTTCTGTACGCGCCTCTGCTGTCGCCCGATATTAACGCTCGCCCGTTGTATATGCGTGTCTAAGTAGCGGATGTATACGGATAGATTTTATCCTTAATGGGATAAAAAAAAGAAACAGCTGCTGTGATTTTATTTTTAATTTACTTCTTCGTAAGTATTTGCGAAGTGTACGTAAGACTGTGGACACTTTACAAGACGTTTGACATACATTAAGGGAGTTACGTAAAACTTTTTATTTTAATACTTTAGATAAATTTCAATAATTTCGAACTCTTTTCAGATTTATCGATGAATTATTTTCAAATATTTTTCTTATTTGACTTGTTTGGTAAAGTTATTTTGAAATTTTAATTAGGGAGATTAAGCGTGAAAAATATTGAAAAAATGTTTCTTTTTTTTTGTTTATTAATCACGCAAGAGCTAGCTGAATACGGCGAGCGACACGATAATGAGGACTTCTAACAAGACGAACATGAAGTAAAAAAAGCGTTCTTGAACAAGAGATGCTGATCATTAGACTCGTTGAGCAATTATTAAATCAAGTATAGAAAACATGCGTTCAACGTACCTAATATGTTGCTAATAATAGACCGCGAAGTAGTACATTGCAATTTGTACGTCCATTTTCAAAGTTAATTTCATTATTGTATGTAAATTGAAGAGAGGACCGCTTCCTTTTTTGAATATTGATTGTAGGCATCTTTCTCTCTCTTTCTCTCTCTTTCTCTCTCGCGAGGATGTTATCGGATGTGACACTAATTTACCTTTTTCTTTCTTGCTCAAGCAAACCTCTCAATGATACCTTAGAAATGCATAAATATTTTATCTTCGACTTGTTAAAAGGTGTATCTTATTAATAACTTTACATAACTAGTTCGAAGAAAAGTAAATTTTCACTTCATAACTCCTTTTATTTGTTGCCTTTAAATCATAACAAAATAAATATTCATATAAAAAACGTCGTCAAGTCGCAAAATGACACAGTAACACCATTTAAAAATTCAAACTAAACTCCTCGAGAGCCTTCCATATTTTTCCCCCCAAGCAGGTAAAGTAGTTTTACATGCAAAGCAAATTTACGTACTTTGTAAGGCATTAGCACCATTTGATAAAACTGAAAATCTCGTGTCGCACACAAGCGAGTGTAACGATTAACATATTTTCCAAGGTGGACACTCGATACGCCCCCTTGCATAATTCTCGCTTTAATCGAAACAATAAATAATGTCAGCGATCTTATATAAACAAAACTTTCTACATTGATTAGCGAGACAAATAGTTGTAGATTAAGGTGAACCTATATTCAAAAAACTCACGCTATTTGTATACCTTTCCACGCGATTTGTCTGCACGTATACACAAGGAATCAATAAACGCCGTTTCATCTGATAGAAAGTTGACTCTTTCCTTTATACACGAAAATCCACGCGCCATCAGACACAAACGCTTTGTTGCTCTGTCGGTGCGAGAGCGCAGACGAAAACGAAGATTCCAGGATTCGAGATTAGACATTCCTTTTGTCGGCTCGCTTCTTCGGCCTGTTTCGTTCCTTTGCTTCTTATTTTTTTTCCTTCCTTTGCACTCCCTTTCCGTTTCGTTTTCACGCGCAGACAGACGAGCGACGAAAGAAGTAACTCGCGCGCTCGCGCGAAGCGGACAAAGATGCGGGCAGAGATTAACTGGCTGTTGTAAAAACGTTACGTTTCTCGAGCTCGAACAAACATTGCCGCGTAATATTTTTCTCTGGGCGTGCGCGCTAACGCAGACTGCAGTCGCTTGTCACTGAAATGCTTAGCATCATAAACACGTTCTCTTTCTCCTTTTTTCTTGGCTCACTTTTTGCCCAAGGGGACGCGACACGTGCGTTATTTTCACTCTTGAATAATGGAATTGCAATGTCGAGATGACGTGCGCGGTGTGATTTTATGATTTCAGTTTTGTCGAAAATAATTGCAAGCGCGCGCCAAGTTGACAATTGTATTATAATTTCAATTCGATTTCGTCGAAACTTTCATTTCCCGATTGTTTTTGTTTCACTGGAAATGTGCTGTGATAAACAAGTCGTATATATATGATTCGCGAAACTGCTACGTATATGTTTTGCTGAAATATTTATTTATTACGCAGTCAAAGCAATGTCTAGTTTGATACAATCTATTGCATTAGCGATTTATATACCTTATCTGTTATTTCACTTTACGCCAAGCTATTGTTTCATTGTTTATTATTCGAATAATGATGATAAATCTCGCTTTATTTTTAAATTTCCACGCAATCTTTGTTATTTAAAAATCATATTCAAACGTACTTAAACAGTGCTGTCTATTAGTTAATGATTTAAAAATAAAAATTTGGTTACCACCAACCGTTGAATTTCCCGTAAGCTTTTCCAACACGGCAAATGTCCCTTGAGGAATACTTAATAAAAAAAATGGTGTTAGATAGACGGGACGATTTCGACCTTGGTTGATCAACGATTCAGGCGCGATTCACCTATAACGGTGAACGATCGCGAGAGATGAAATCGACAAATCGGGCATACATATACATACAAGCAACGCGCGTACGCGTGTGCGACAGTAGTACAGTCAAGTCTCGCGATTCAGCTCGAGAGAGACAGCTGGGCGTCGGGGGCGCGCGCGCGCGTGATTCATCGATCGAGCGGCAAGTAGGCACGCACCGCTGCACTTGCGCGAGACTTGCATGCATGCAGCCGGGGAAAAATTCCGGGAACCGAATGAAAGTCCCGTCGACGACGACGTGTCTATACGTGCGTGTGTGTGTGTATATATATATATATATATATATATATACGTGGAGCGCATTGCAGAAAATCGTGTCGGAGATCAAAGAAGGACTATTGCGATATCGGAATTTCTCGGAGCCCCGTCCGAAATGCGCTTTTCAATATGCACCGTGTTTCGAAAGTATGTGTGTGTGTGTATATGTGCTGCCGCGTGAATGAAATGTATTTATTTGCTCTTTGCATATATGCAGATCGTTTTGATCGAGATTTCACGCGTGCTGTATGAATTCCTAATGACGCATCGGTTATATGCTTATTTCAATTAATCGCAACCCTGTTCTTTGAAGTGCTAAAAGCTCGTAAAAATAGCAATTTTATTTTAGATGCATCCTTTTAATGGAAATAATTTAATGAATCATTTTTGCGCTGTCATTTTATTTCTGCCTCAGCATTTCTATACGAAGAAATTCTATAAATTATATTATTTATATATATATATATATATATACTTTAATGAAAATATATGTATTATGTAAAATGACAAGTATATTAATTAATTTTTTACATGTTACTTAACAAAATTATATAAAAAGGTTGTCAATCTATAAAAACACCATACTGTAGAAAATATAATGATAAATTTATTTAAATAAGAACACACTGCAACAGTAAAAATTTACTATTTACAAAAACACTATTTTTACGTTTTCTATGTACTTATAACGCACTAAAAATTTCGTTCCATTTCTTCAGAGGGTAGATATTGATTAAAGTATTAGTAGATTTTTCAGTTACTTGCACCAGTGAGCGACTTTTCTCTTATTGATTTTTAGAGAGTAGCCGTTTTCCAGCTGTTGTGAAAAGGGGTACGAAACGGCTACTGTTATTCTTGAATCAGCGTGTAAATAATAAAAATGGAATGGATATCGACACCCATATAAAATTACATACTTGCCGATATTCGCGTACTTTCTCTACTGACATTCAATTTTCGATTTTCAATAATCATGTGTCATCCACTATTCCTTAACTTTTTTGAACAGTGGATATGACTACAATAACTTAAAAAAATAAAAAATTTATTTAAATAATAAGAAATTCAGGATAGGAACCGGTACTCAGCGTCGACATTCCCTGAAATGATATTAAAGATTTATCAGACTTAAAAAACTACTCTCAAAAATTGAAAAATTCAAAGCTAAATTTTCAATTATTTAATAAATTGATATTGTTTTGTTTATAAAATAAAATTACACCTTCGCTCACGGCAAAAAAATTAATTATTCAAGATAAAAATTGAATTAGTATAAAGAAAAAGTAAAATTAACTTCACTTATAAATCGTAAATTAGTAAAATCAATGTTATATTTAAAATTAAAATACTGATTCTACATTAATAAAAGACTTTATTTTCTCGAATATCATGTCCACCGATATGATTGTATAAAGAATCAACTTGTTATTTTTAAATTAAATTAATCGTGGACAGTATAGGATTGACTACTTATTTTTATCATCTAGCAAAATAAAAAAGTTTTCTAATAATAGAGCGTATACCAGGTATATCAACATCAAAAACAAAATATATTTTATATAACATGTTGAACGCCGTAACAATATTTCATGTATTTCTTTTATAACATTTCTTACATTGACTACTGGAAGAATATGTTGTTATACCCCTTGTATGTCTATATAATGAACATAGTTGTACAGTTGTGGAAATGTAACGGCTTTTATTTTTTAAATACTCGTCTACAGAAATGCCTTCCTAAAACCTTTATAATAATACTTGATTTTTTCAATAATTGTACGTTGATAACATTAGGAAATGCAGAGACCACATAACTTAGTAAGCATTTCCATACTATTGCGTATAGAATTTCATGAATGTATAAACAAGCAAGGCTGGTCTTTTACTAAGTTTATTTTTGTTATAATCGCTATCGATACAAGTAAACAAGTCACTTATTCATAAATGAAAATTTTATTAACTTACAGAAAAAAATGAGGAATTTACTTTTTTGCAAGTGACTAGTTGTTAACTTACAGAAAAAGTGAAAATTTGCACTTATTTGAATTTAAAGAGTCGTGATAAGTATCTTGATTCAAATCTCCTGATTCTAATTTCGATAACGACAGCAACATTATAAAACATTCTCATAACAATAGCCAGGCTCAATTCGTCCATAATTAAAAACGTAGCATCGTTCCGTCGACCAAACACCTACAACATAGCATATCGCGCCGTCTGTCTGTGCCTTATCAGACGCATTGTCTCCCCGTCGTCAATTATTAATAGGCTCGGTCAAGACCAGCGCGCGCAGCCGAGCAACAAAAGAGGCGAGCTCACACGCCCGCAGTTAACGCAATGAAAGCATCCCGACGGCATATAAGAGCTATACGAGAGAAAGAAGTGCGCAAGGGCAGCGTGCACAGCCGATTGTTCCATCTCGCGCGCGCGCGCGTACAACCCGGCGCCAAACCATTCGCGTTCGCGCGGGCGATGACGCATTGTTCGCGCGTAATTGCCGCGTTGCCGCGAGTGAGTTACGGACCGCAGGCCACTGCATGTATAATGCGCTTGCATGCGCGCACAACACGCTACGCGTTTTTTTTTTCTTTTTTTTTTAACCATCCCTATGCTTTTCCGAAAAGCGCTTAACGCCTATATATAGCGGGAACACAGGTGATGTCACGCAGGTCGTTTATAGCGCATGCAGCACACGGAGAAAAACTTCATAGTAAAAATTACCATAAATCATTGAAAGAGGAGGATATACTCAAATTATGAGGTTTTT